>OY755236.1:1052627-1137627 GCA_963576725.1 Azorinus chamasolen
TTTTTCGCCAACCCTTAGCGAAACTTTGAAAATATTTTTTCCACCCCCGATTTCGCTGAAAATTGGCAGGATTGTAGAGCTACCTTTCCTGGGTAACTTTCATTCTTATCTTCAAGTTCAATTACTTCTTTTTAGGGAGCTGGAGCTCTCCCAATTGAGCAACCCACCTTTCCAGAGCTCTCCAAAGAGAGCTTTATTCAATATTCCAACTTCAGGTAACTATGTCAAAATGGTGCAAAATACTTCAAGGGTACCTTTAGGGGGTAATGTTTATTCTTACATTTATGAACAATTACCTATAGTTAGAAAGCTGGAGCTCTCCAAAGGGAGCTTTATTTACAATTTCAACGGCTGGTAACGTCCTCAAATACGTATAGTTTGGGAGCTGGAGCTCTCACAATAGAACTTCATTTCGGTAATAGGCGGGTAATAGGCTGTAATAAATCAAAAGACGGTCAATGGGAGGCCACTCATGCAGAAACCAGTGCAGAAAAATGACATGAATTACTTCCCTTGACTAAACTATAATCAACAGAAAGATGAAATTTTAAGAATTACTCAAATGTAAGTCTACAGACATAATTAGTAGACCCAGTAGGTACAGTAGACCCAGTAGATCCAGTAGGTACAGTAGACCCAGTAGGTACAGTAGACTCAGTAGACCTAGTAGACCCAGTAGGCCCAGTAGATCCAGTAGACCCAGTAGACCCAGTAGGTACAGTAGGCCCAGTAGACCCAGTAGACCCAGTAGACCCAGTAGGTACAGTAGACCCATAAGACCCAGTAGGTACAGTAGACACAGTAGGTACAGTAGACCCAGTAGGTACAGTAGACCCAGTAGGTACAGTAGACCCAGTAGACCCAGTAGGTACAGTAGACTCAGTAGACCTAGTAGACCCAGTAGGCCAAGTAGATCCAGTAGACCCAGTAGACCCAGTAGGTACAGTAGGCCCAGTAGACCCAGTAGACCCAGTAGACCCAGTAGGTACAGTAGACCCATAAGACCCAGTAGGTACAGTAGGTACAGTAGACACAGTAGGTACAGTAGACCCAGTAGGTACAGTAGACCCAGTAGGTACAGTAGACCCAGTAGACCCAGTAGGTACAGTAGACCCAGTAGGCCCAGTAGGCATAGTAGACCCAGTAGGTAAAGTAGACCCAGTAGACCCAGTAGGTACAGTAGACCCAGTAGACCCAGTAGGTACAGTAGACCCGGTAGACCCAGTAGACCCAGTAGACCCAGTAGACCCAGTAGGTACAGTAGACCCAGTAGACCCAGTAGGTACAGTAGACCCAGTAGGTACAGTAGACCCAGTAGACCCAGTAGGTACAGTAGACCCAGTAGGCCCAGTAGGTACAGTAGACCCAGTAGGTGAAGTAGACCCAGTAGACCCAGTAGGTACAGTAGACCCAGTAGACCCAGTAGGTACAATAGACCCGGTAGACCCAGTAGACCCAGTAGACCCAGTAGGTACAGTAGACCCAGTAGACCCAGTAGGTACAGTAGACCCAGTAGACCCTGTAGGTACAGTAGACCCAGTAGACCCAGTAGGTACAGTAGACACAGTAGGCCCAGTAGACCCAGTAGGTACAGTAGACCCAGTAGACCCAGTAGACCCAGTAGGTACAGTAGACCCAGTAGACACAGTATGCCCAGTAGACCCACTAGACCCAGTAGACCCAGTAGACCCAGTAGGTACTGTAGACCCAGTAGGTACAGTATGCCCAGTAGACCCAGTAGGTACAGTAGACCCAGTAGACCCAGTAGGTACAGTAGACCCAGTAGGTACAGTAGACCCAGTAGACCCAGTAGGCCCAGTAGACCCAGTAGACCCAGTAGACCCAGTAGGTACAGTAGGCCCAGTAGACCCAGTAGACCCAGTAGACCCAGTAGGTACAGTAGACCCAGTAGACCCAGTGGGTTTAGTAGTGGGTCTACTAGTGTGTTTACCGGTGGGTCTACTTGTGGGTTTACTGGTGGGTCTACTAGTGAGTATACCATTTCGGCGGCGCTGCGCAGTTGAAATTTTGAATGAAGCTCTCTTCGGAGAGATCCAGCTCCCGAACTATAAGTAATTGATATTAAATGTAAGAATAGAAAATGCTACATAAAGGGAGCTCTTCCGGCATGGCCAATCTGATGAGAAATAAAAGAGTTACTATATAAGCCATACTGGCGGATGGTGGGTTAACTGGGAGTAAAGGTTGTTACTAAAAATAGATTCCTTTGTTCGGACAAGCCGCAGAAGAGTTATCCCTTGCACCTTATATTACCTTTACTCTGTGACTGGAGACATAACCTGAACAGTGTGTACCTTTACTCTGTGGCACAGTCTTCTATCTATACTCCGGGGATTAACCCCGGGGATAACCCTGCAACCTTAACCATAACCCAGTACCCTAACCGTAACCCTGCAACCATAACCTTAACCCTGTACCCTAACCGTAACCCTGCAACCTTAACATTAACCCTGTACCCTAACCGTAACCCTGCAACCATAACCTTAACCCTAACCCTTAACTCTAGCTCTGCCACCTTTACTCCTGGGTTAACCATAACTCTGACAGCATTACTCTGGGGTATGTATGGAAAGAGGTGAGTAAGGCAAACTCAGAACCGTTGACATTTTGAGAATCGGAGCAGATATGAGTGAGTTATGAGTGTATGCGTGATAGGAGTAACCCATTGCAGCGCGGCGCACACAATGTAATTATTTTGAGAAATCGGATTTCAATGAGTACTTGAGCGCTAATTAGTAGACCCAGTAGGTACAGTAGACCCAGTAGATCCAGTAGGTACAGTAGACCCAGTAGGTACAGTAGACTCAGTAGACCTAGTAGACCCAGTAGGCCCAGTAGATCCAGTAGACCCAGTAGGCCCAGTAGGTACAGTAGACCCAGTAGGTACAGTAGGTACAGTAGACCCAGTAGGTACAGTAGACCCAGTAGACCCAGTAGGCCCAGTAGACCCAGTAGGTACAGTAGACCCAGTAGGTACAGTAGACCCAGTAGACCCAGTAGGCCCAGTAGACCCAGTAGACCAAGTAGGTACAGTAGACCCAGTAGACCCAGTAGGTACAGTAGACCCAGTAGACCCTGTAGGTACAGTAGACCCAGTAGACCCAGTAGGTACAGTAGACACAGTAGGCCCAGTAGACCCAGTAGGTACAGTAGACCCAGTAGACCCAGTAGGTACAGTAGACCCAGTAGACACAGTATGCCCAGTAGACCCACTAGACCCACTAGACCCAGTAGACCCAGTAGGTACTGTAGACCCAGTAGGTACAGTATGCCCAGTAGACCCAGTAGACCCAGTAGGTACAGTAGACCCAGTAGACCCAGTAGGTACAGTAGACCCAGTTGACCCAGTAGGTACAGTAGACCCAGTAGGTACAGTAGACTCAGTAGACCCAGTAGGCCCAGTAGACCCAGTAGACCCAGTAGGTACAGTAGGCCCAGTAGACCCAGTAGACCCAGTAGGTACAGTAGACCCAGTAGACCCAGTGGGTCTACTTGTGGGTTTACTGGTGGGTCTACTAGTGAGTATACCATTTCGGCGGCGCTGCGCAGTTGAAATTTTGAATGAAGCTCTCTTCGGAGAGATCCAGCTCCCGAACTATAAGTAATTGATATTAAATGTAAGAATAGAAAATGCTACATAAAGGGAGCTCTTCCGTCATGGCAAATTTGTGTCCAATCTGATGAGAAATAAAAGAGTTACTATATAAGCAATACTGGCGGATGGTGGGTTAACTGGGAGTAAAGGTTGTTACTAAAAATAGATTCCTTTGTTCGGACAAGCCGCAGAAGAGTTATCCCTTGCTCCTTATATTACCTTTACTCTGTGACTGGAGACATAACCTGAACAGTGTGTACCTTTACGTCTTCTATCTATACTCCGGGGATTAACCCCGGGGATAACCCTGCAACCTTAACCATAACCCTGTACCCTAACCATAACCCTGCAACCTTAACCTTAACCTTGTACCCTAACCGTAACCCTGCAACCATAACCTTAACCCTAACCCTTAACTCTAGCTCTGCCACCTTTACTCCTGGGTTAACCATAACTCTGACAGCATTACTCTGTGGTATGTATGGGAAGAGGTGAGTAAGGCAAACTCAGAACCGTTGACATTTTGAGAATCGGAGCAGATTTGAGTGAGTTATGAGAGTATGCGTGATAGGAGTAACCCATTGCGGCGCGGCGCACACAATGTAATTGTTTTGAGAAATCGGATTTCATTGAGTACTTGAGCGCTAATTAGTAGACCCAGTAGGTACAGTAGACCCAGTAGACCCAGTAGGTACAGTAGACCCAGTAGGTACAGTAGACCCAGTAGACCCAGTAGGTCCAGTAGACCCAGTAGACCCAGTAGGTACGATGTTTATGTTGTTTTAAGTGTACACTATTGATATATGTCCAAATATGGGCAAATATGTTAATAGTGCCAAAGTTGGGTAAATTTACCCAGGGACACTCAGACCAGTTTTTCTGAACTCGTGAGATGTCTCATGCCCTTATATGGAGAAATACCATATTTGGCCATAAAACGTGTCTTGACCCCCTGTACAACATGGTCTTCCTATGTGTTATACTAAACGCCTACATCACCTGCATAAATTTATACAATTCTGTTCAATTCACCCAAACTAGCTCTATCGTCCATTTTGGGGCTAGGGCAGACGCACAGACGGTCAGTCAGACTTCAAAGTGCCTTGGTCTTGTAGGCAAACGTTTCTAGTCAATATATATATACTCATAAGTATATTTAACCCTCTTATGGGGTCAATAATTGAGTTACATTAACTCAAAAACCCAAAATATACATATTTCAAGGGAATGTGTTGCTGGTACGGACATACGAACGCCATATTATACCCGAAGATAGACCTGTACATACCCTACAATATATGCAAAATTCAGCGTCCCAGGTTTTATAATAAAGGCTTTGGTCACATTTGTTCTATGTTTTACTCTGTTCATTGTACCCAAAACTAGTATTATCGTCCCTTTTACAGCCCAGACAGACGCACGGACGATCATAGAGATATAAAAGTATGTCTGCCATGTAGCCTTATGGTTCTAATATACATATATGTGCCAAAAAGTATCCTTTACCCTCTTACTGGCTCAATCAATAAGATACATGTATTAGAATATAAAATAAAAACAACAACATTGTTTGTGTCCTACGGACGGACAGACGGACATAAGACCACTATATTATATCATAAAATATGTTTTGACCTCCTCTACAACATACCATGTACATCTCCTACAATATTTTCAAAATTCAGCTTCCTAAGTTTAATAATAAAGGCTTAGGTCACGTTTATTCTATGTTATACTCGTTCATTTTACCCAAAACTAGTAATAACCTCTATTTTCGGGACACACACAGACGCACAGACGATGAGAGAGACGTCAAACCTTTTGGATCTTGTACTCTGAGGTCGAAAGTATGCATGCAAGTAAGCATATGTATCTTAAGACCTACAGTGGGCTCAAGAAACATGACACATGACTGTCAACGGGTTGCAAAAACACGAAATATAGCCTCAGATGAGAGAATTGTCAGGGCGTACGGTCGGGCGAACGCGTTAGTATTGCAGCATCTGGTATTTGTGTAAAGTATATTATAGGGTCTTTGCACTGATGTAAAATTATATTATCTATCTATGAAATTATGCCTTATACGGGCATTTGAAATTGCAATTCTCGGTAATAAAACCAACGGTCGAGTAATAACCCTCTCTTGTACGACCCGGACAGACAGACAGATGAACGAACGGACATTCAAACCTACGCGGACGGTTAGCAAATGTCCTGTTATTTATACCCATGTATATATTATAATTCTATACCACCCTGTTATTGATACATTCTTTGTCTAAAGTCCTGAAAACGACCCGATTTTTGTAGCAAAATATAGATTCCGAGGAGAGAATTCACTGCGCGTACGGTCGGACAAACACGTTAATACTGCAACATATTTTGTTTTGGTGAAGTATATCATAGGGCCTTTGCAATGAATGTAAAAATATATTATCTATCTATGAAATTGTGCCTTATACGGGCATTTGAAATTGTCATTTTCATTAAAGAAAACAACGATCGAGTAATAACCCTATCTTTTACGGCCCGCACAGACGGACAGATGAACGGACGGACATTCAACCCTGCGCGGACGGTTAGCAAATGTCCTGTACTATATACACATGTATATTTTATAATTCTATACCACGCTGTTATGGATACAGCCATAGTCAAAAGTCACGAAAAACTACCCCTTTTATAACAAAATTTAGATTCAAATTAGAGAATTTACTGCGCGTACGGTCGGACAAACACGTTAATATTGCAACATCTGGTATTTTTGTAAAGTATATGATAGGACCGTTGCACTGAATGTAAAATTATATTATATATCTATAAATTATGCCTTAGACGGGCATTTGAAATTGCATTTTTTACTTTCCGAATATCTGAATTTGGCCATTTTTTAAGCTGTACGGACGGACGAATGTCCCATACTCTATTCAAACTCTGTCATTTTGTTTATATATTTATTACCTACATACATATGTAAAACAAATAATATATTCAAAGATTTTATGTAAAAATAACACTCAAAAGAGACCAAAACGGCCCGATTTTCATAAAATATAGCAATTGGGGCATAGGGAACGGCGCGTACGGACGAACGAACAGCAGTGTACGCAGTATATTAAAATACCAGCTTGTAGAGACTAACTTGCTTTATACATACACGTAGGTTTTAAATAAAAATAAACGTATTTAGAGACCAGGGTTCTATTAAATAGGGCCCAGAATGTGCATTTTGGACTCTTTAGCGGGTGTCTAGGATCGAACATAGACCCAACTTTATCGATGGTTTTAGGTAAAACATTTAGTACCAATAGAATAAGTATACTTCGATCTACATATTAATTATACATTTAGTGCGCAGACATATCATGGTCTGTTCAGAAATGACGGTCAAAGTTCGTGAAATTCGGAAAAATCGGAAATTTTTGCGATACTTAGCTAATTCAAGACCTCGCACAGACATACACAAGAACGGACAGACCAATATAAATATGCATATGCATAAAGTATGCCCAAGAACTGTTCTTCATATTGGTATAAAGATATAAAGAATATATGCAGGGATTATGTAATAATAAGACCCCCAAAACGGCGGAAATCGCTAAAGAACAAAGGACCGATTTGGCGCCAAAATGGTTTTCGCGCTCGGACGGACGAACGCATTCACCGGGGAACATACATTTAGTGCCATTTTAAAGGGCTAGTAAGTAGATCCACCTCGGTGAAAAAATATTCAAAAAATATTGAAAATTGACTGAGATATCAGGTTCCAACCCCTTAAAATGACCCAATCCGGAACCATTTAGGAGTATCTGTGTCAACACTGGCAACCTAATTAAAACTCCGAGTTGACATGTGGTTAGTACTTATTTTTTACAACTTGAATAGTTCTACAAGTACATGAAAAAATATTATGGAAATATTAATTAATAAGCGCGTTATGAACGTTTGATGTACCAGGTGCAATTATAAAAGTGTCTGTTTTTTAACATGTTTTTTGAAGTTTCAATGAGAACCCGTAGAGCTAGAATATCAAACGATATGTCATTTTGAAGGTCTTAACGTGCCCTACATGCCGATGCCTTCATAATGGAAATCGGTCAAGAGATAGGTTTTTCATTGCCCAAATACGGACAGGAACACTTAGACCATCAAATCCTATCAAAATTCAGCCTAAAAATGGGATAACTTCCTTATATGGAAGTTTTCGGTAATGATACTTACAGGATCTAAAGAACTTTTGATGCCGCATCTTTTGACACCAAAACCAAAAACTATTATCTGATGGTGGGTTAGCTAGTGGGTCTACTAGTGGGTATACTAATGGGTTAGGTAATGGATCTACTGGTTATCCCTTGCATCCCGTATGGCTCTAAAACATAGTTGGTTAACCCTGAGTTAACATACGAGGGTTAACCCATGTATATTTACATGTAGTAAAAACCTTCAAAGCCCATAACTCGCTAAAATCTGCTCCGATTTTCGAAATTAAACGGTTCTGTGTTTGACTCACTCAGTTCTTTCCATCTATACCAATAGATCTTAAATTAGCTGACCTACTAGTCGCCAAAGTAAAAATAATTGCATCGGAAATTAATACAAATATTGAATAACTGGAATGTGTAATTGATCTGGAGCCACAATGGTTGCTTTTACGTACTACAAATATAGATTTTCTTGTAGCCTGAACCCTTCCATATAAGACACGTTCATATAAGAACAACACATGTTCAATTAGCTGACCTACAAGTCGCCCATGTAACACAGTGCGTCAAAAGTCACTCAAATATTGCCTAAATATATGCGGTACTTGATCTGGAGCTTCATTGTTTGCTTATACCTACTAAAACTATGCATTTTCGTGTTGCTTGGACCCTCCTCTATAGGGTATCTTAATATCAGCACAACAGATCTTAAATTAGCTGTCCTACAAGTTGCCCATGTAACACAATGCATCACCTATTAAAACTAAACAGTTTCTTGTAGCCTGCGCCCTTCCATATACGATATGTTAATATAAATAAACATATCTTCTATTAAGTTACAAGTGGTCCACGTAACACAATGCATTAAAAGTCATTCAAATATACCATAACTGGATGCCTTAAGTGATCTAGAGCTAAACTGTTTGCTTATACTCACTCAAATTATTCAATGCCTAGTAACCTGGACTCTCTCCAATGCTATATGTTAATATAAGTATAATGGATTCTAAATTTTCTGAGTTACACGTTGTCAAGGTAACACAATGCATCAAAATGTATGCATAGGGTAAGAGCACGTTGGCGTGTTGACCGAACCCATAGTTCTATTTATAGAGGTCACATTGTATGCACCAGGTATTAGTTAGTGTCTATTAAGTGTGGATTTAATGATTTTAAATGCCGAAGCGCAGCGAGCGTTAGCGAGCGAGCAAGGCATTTAAAGTCATTAAATTCGCACTTAATAGACACTGATATAGTGTTTAGCCTAGTTTTTGGACAGGATGTAAAGTGGGCAGAGTGAAGCTGGAATTGGTCTCGTGCGTTACCAGGGACAACAGCATAAACCGTGTGTTGAGAAAGATGTCAGAAAGGTAGCCGACGTTCGACCTTTGAGACCATAGATGTTTTGGATTATGGACGATACATTTCAAGATAGCAGTCTAACACAACTGTTAAATGTGCAGACCCAAACGTTGTTCAAGCCCGAATTAGGTAAGATATTTCATTGAGTCACTCTCGACGTTTCAAGCGCTATGCTCTTAAAAGAAAGCAAAAACATTTAATGCAATAAAATGCTTTGAACTAAAATTCAGTTAAACGCTAGAATATATGCATCATAAGAAATATTCCTATATCCTAGCTGACGGTAGCTTAAAGCAGTCAGAAATTATTAAAGCAGAATGCTCTTAAAGGAGTATTCTGCTTTAATTTCAGTCTGTTTTAAGCAACCACCTGTCTTCAATACTACAAGCTATGGAGGAAAAGGTTATTAACCTACAGTTAATATTATCATATTTTATAATTTCAGGGCCGGGGCGAGGGACCAGTGTCATCTAATGAGATAAAAGACAGGAATGACCATAGATACTTGTTTAACAGTCAATCGTTGTACAGTAGCCGTTCAACGGCAAAACAATGCAATCTCTATAGACAGGTGGCTGCTTATTACAGACAAAGGTAGTTCGGAAAGCTCCAAATGGAGCATTCTACATTACATTTGTCCAGCATTTAGCATACACTTGTCTGACACGCTAAATTTTTTATATAGGGTCTTCTTTTTGGTGTTTTTAATAATGGTTTTTCTTGTTTTCTAATCTCTGTACATGTCTGCCAGTAAATGTTTGAGTTGCATCAGTTCACCTCATTTCTTAGCCTTGGTATCTACACAGAACATTTACATGTATGTGTAATTGACGCTCGCGCTGTTACATGGTGGGACGAGCTCTACGTCACAGGATGTACTCGCGCATGCGCTGGGGACAGCCGACTTAGTCGCTAAGTCAGCGATTAGTGTCTGACTATAAGAAATTAATCGTGGAGAAATTCAAAATTTCCAGCATTGTGATTGGCCCAAAAAGTAGGTTAAACACTTGTGATGATAGAATCTATTAATATCGCTATACTGAAGGCGATTGAAGGCCAAAGGTGAAAGAATACCACGTGATGTTTTTGTACCAATTGGATTGGCTGAATTTGAAATAGTCATTTGAAATAGTCATTGCAACGCAATTGTGAACTTTTACATTAAAGAAAACAGCCATGGTGATTGTTTTGTGTTATAAATTGGATAGGAATATATTCTATTAATACAAGGAGTTTGGAAACAAGGTATGTAAACTTTCAATAATTGCTGTGTTGGGTATTTTTCAAACATAATTTTGGTCTTGTGCAGATGCTTTGCATATATTTAAATAAAGCTTCAAGTAGCTCCAGCTCCCTAAATAGAATGAATTGAACAGAAAGATAAGAATTAAAGTTACTCAGGAATGGTAGCTGTGGAAATGTTTGGTTAATAAATCGGACAATTTTTTTGGCAGTAGACACACCAGTAGACCCACTACTAGACTAACTCTAACCCTAACCATCTATCAATAGAATGTTGATCGTAGAAGTTTCTTAACACAATGTGTCTACTGGTGTGTCTACGAGTGGGTCTACTAGTGGGTCTACTAGTGGATATACCGGTGGGTCTACTAGTTGGTCAACTAGTGTGTCTACTGGTGTGTCTACTGGTGTGTCTACTGGTATGTCTCCTGGTGGGTCTACTAGTGGGTCTCCCGGTGTTTCTACTGGTGTGTCTACTGGTTGGCCAACTAGTGGGTCTACTAATGGGTCTATTAGTGTGTCTACCGGTGTGTCTACTGGTGTGTCTACTGGTCGGTCTACTAGTGGGTTTACTAGTGGGTCTACTAGTGGGTTTAACGGTGTGTCTACTGGTGTGTCTACTAGTTTGTCTACCAGTGGATCTACTAATGGGTTTACTGGTAGTGGGTCTACTCGTTGTTCTACTTGTGGGTCTAACCCTAAACTGGGTTCTAAGGAGTAAGGGTTTATGGGTAAGGGTTCATGATAACATAGGTATTCTATATGTGGGTCTACCGATAAGTCTATTAGTGGGTCTACTAGTGGGTCTACTAGTGGGTCTACCGGTGGGTCTTCTAGTGGGTATACTAGTGAGTCTACTGGTGGTGGGTTAGCTAGTGGGTCTACTAGTGGGTATACTAATGGGTTAGGCAATGGGTCTACTGGTTATCCTTTGCATCCCGTTACCCACATAGTGGGTTAACCCTGAGTTAACATACGAAGGTTAACCCATGCATATGTACATATAGTAAAAACTTTCAAAGTCCATAACTAGCTCAAATCTGCTCCGATTTTCGAAATTTAAACGGTTCTGTGTTTGACTCTCTCAGTTCTTTCCATCCATTCTAATAGATCTTAAATTAGCTGACATACAAGTTGCTCATGTAACACAATGCATCAAAACTCACTCAAATACTGCCTAACTGGATTATGTAATTCATCTGGAGCCACACTGTTTGCTTATACCTACTCAAACTATACATGTTCTTGTAGCATGCACTCTTCTATATACCAAACGTTAATATTGCTACAAAACAGCTTCAAATAACTGACCTACACGTCGCCCACGTAACACAATGCATAAAAATACTACCTAACTAGATGCCGTCCTTGATCTGGAGCTTCATTGTTTGCTTATACCTACTAAAACTATACATTTTCGGGTAGCATAGACCCTCCTCTACAGGATATATTAATATAAGTACAACAGATCTCCAATTAAATGCGTTACAACGGATCCAGGTAACACAATGCATCAAAACGCACTCAAATATTGCCTAACTGTATGCCGTAAGTGATCTGGACCCAAACTGTTTGCTTATACTTACTTAAATTATACATTTACTACTAGCTTGGACCCTACCATATACTATATGTTTATATAAGTACAACAGATTTTCAATCAACTGAGTTATAACGGGTCCAGGAAACACAATGCATCAAAATCCATCACCACGTGACCTGGTTACATGGCATCTTTAAATAGAATGGTCAACTTTTTTGACCGTGTACATTCCCCCAACCTCTAACCCAGAAGACCCACTGGTAAACACACCATTAGATCCATTGGTAGACCCACTAGTAGACCCACCAGTAAACCCACTAGTAGACCCACAAGTAGACACACCAGTAGACCCACTACTAGACTAAACCTAACCCTAACCATCTATCAATAGAATGTTGATCGTATAAATTTATTAACACAGTGTATCTACTGGTGTGTCTACTGGTGTGTCTACTAGTGGGTCTACTAGTGGGTCTACTAGTGGATATACCGATGGGTCTACTAGTGGGTCAACTAGTGTGTCTACTGGAGTGTCTACTGGTATGTCTCCTGGTGGGTCTACTAGTGGGTCTACTAGTGGGTCTACCGGTGTGTCTACTGGTGTGTCTACTGGTCGGTCTACTAGTAGGTCTACTAGTGGGTCTACTAGTGTGTCTACTGGTGTGTCTACTAGTTTGTCTTCCAGTGGATCTACTAATGGGTTAACTGGTGGTGGGTCTTCTCGTCGTTCTACTGGTGGGTCTAACCCTCAACTGAGTTCTAAGGGGAAAGGGTTTATGGGTAAGGGTTCATGATAAAAAACGTATTCTATACATGGGTCTACCGGTGAGTCTACTAGTGGGTCTACCGGTGGGTCTTCTATTGGGTCTACTAGTGAGTCTACTGGTGGTGGGTTAGCTAGTGGGTCTACTAGTGGGTATACTAATGGGTTAGGTAATGGGTCTACTGGTTATCCCTTGCATCCCGTATGGCTCTAAACATAGTGGGTTAACCCTAAGTTAACATACGAGGGTTAACCCATGCATATGTACATATAGTAAAAACTTTCAAAGCCCATATTCGCTCAAATCTGCTCCGATTTTCGAAATTTAAACGGTTCTGTGTTTGACTCTCTCAGTTCTTTGAATCGATTCCAATAGATCTTCAATCAGCTGACCTTCTAGTCGCCAAAGTAACACACTGCATCATATATCAATACAAATATTGCATAACTGGAATGTGTAATTGGTCTGGAGCCACACTGGTTGCTTTTACGTACTACAAATATACATTTTCCTGTAGCCTGAACCCTTCCATATAAGACACGTTCATATAAGAACAACACATGTTCAATTAGCTGAGCTACAAGTCGCCCATGTAACACAGTGCATCAACAGTCACTCAAATATTGCCTAAATATATGCGGTACTTAATCTGGAGCTTCATTGTTTGCTTATATCTACTAAAACTATGCATTTTCGTGTAGCTTGGACCCTCATCCAGAGGGTATGTTAATATCAGCACAACAGATCTTAAATTAGCTGACATACAAGCTGCCCATGTAACACAATGCATCACCTATTAAAACTTAACAGTTTCTTGTAGCCTGCAGCCTCAATATACGATATGCTAATATAAATAAACATATCTTCAATTAAGTTACAAGTGGTCCACGTAACACAATGCATTAAAAGTCATTCAAATATACCATAACTGGATGCCGTAAGTGATCTGGAGCCGAACTGTTTGCTAATACTCACTCAAAATATTCAATGCCTAGTAACCTAGACTCTCTCCAATGCTATATGTTAATATAAGTACAACTTATTCTAAATTGTCTGAGTTGTCAAGGCAACACAATGCATCAAAATATATGCATAGAGTAAGACCACGTTGGCGTGTTGACCGGACCCATATTTCTATTTATAGATGTCACATTGTATGCACCACGTGATGATAGAATCTATTAATATCGCTATACTGAAGGCGATTGAAGGCGAAAGGTGAAAGAATACCACGTGATGTTTTTGTACCAATTGGATTGGCTGAATTTGAAATAGTCATTGCTTTTGTACCAGTTGGATTGGCTGAATTTGAAATAGTCATTGCAGCGCCATTGTGAATTTTTACAGTAAAGAAAAGAGCCATGGTGATTGTTTTGTGTTATAAATTGGATAGGAATATATTCTATTAATACAAGGAGTTTGGAAACAAGGTATGTAAACATTCAATAATTACTGTGTTGGGTATTTAAAACATAATGCTGGTCTTGTGTAGATGCTTTGCATATCTTTAAATAAAGCTTCAAGTAGCTCCAGCTCCCCAAATAGAATGAATTGAACAGAAAGATAAGAATTAATGTTACTCAGGAATGGTAGCTGTGGAAATGTTTGGTTTTTAAATCGGACCTGGGCATAATGACGAAAATAGAAGTAAAGCTCTCTTTGGAGAGCTCTAGCTTCAGCTCCCGAACTGTAAGTAATTGTTAAGGTGAACGAGTTAACCCCGGAGGAAAGGTATCGTGCTTATGTTTTAGTTGCAGGGTTAACCCGGGATTTAACCCAGAGGTAATAGATGACAGAGTTAACCACGGAGTTAAGGTACAGGGTTAAGGTTAAGGTTTCAGAGTCAACCCATGAGTTATATCTGAAGTTAACGTGGCAGAGTTAACACATGAATAAGGTAAAGGGTTAAGTTTATGATCGCAGGGTTAACCCTGGAGTTAACACAGGGGTTATGGTGGTTTAAATAACCCTTGAGTTAAGGTAATTTGCTAAGATTAAGTTTACAGGGCTAACAAATTAGTTAACTCCAGGATAAGCCTTGGTAAATCTCTAGATGATAAAACTCTAAACATGCGGAGTTACCCTGTGTTGACTCTAACCGGTTAACCCTTAGGTCACCTATGGATCTAATAATCATGGGTTAACCTGAGTTAACCTCGGTGGGTTAACCCTTGGGTCATGTATGTCTCTATAGTAGTGGGTTAACCTAGGAGGGTTAACCAAGTTGTTACATATGCCTCTAAACATCGTGGGTTAACCTGAGTTAATCTCGGTGGGTTTACCCTTGTGTCATGTATGACTCTATAGTTGTGGGTTAACCTGGAAGGGTTAACCAATTTGTCACATATGGCTCTAAACATCGTGGGTTAACCTGAGTTAACCTCGGAAGGTTAACCCTTGGGTCACGTATGGTTCTAAACATAATTGGTTAACCTGAGTTATTACAGATTTTTTTATAAAACAAAAATTGGATTTTCTCCAAATTCACATATATTGCACAACAGCAAATTCTAAGCAATTTGTTTATTCTATTCTCTTCTTTACAAAATAGAGGAAAGGGAAGTTTATAAAATACTCTTTTAATATTTTCAAAGGGCAATAACTGATCCATTTTAGCACTACTTTTTCATTTGACACTTGATTTGAGGTTGGCTTTTCAAGGCGTTTGCAGAGATATATACATTGTCTATCTTCATAGTTTGTTTCCTCAGCATATCATTATACATAAACTTACTTACATATCTCTTTGTATAGTTCTCCTTTGATTTATAAATAGACTCTATCATCACGTGGTACATACCACGTGTCATATTAAATAGAATGACACTATATGACATCATGATCTATTTATAGCAGCCAATCATATCAAAGAGTTGCATAGTTGCATAGTTGCATCTCGCCAAAGTGCCTATACCCTAACCCTAACCCTAACCCTAACCCTAACCCTAACCCTAACCCTAACCCTAACCCTAACCCTAACCCTAACCCTAACCCTAACCCTAACCCTAACCCTAACCCTAACCCTAACCCTAACCCTAACCCTAACCCTAACCCTAACCCTAACCCTAACCCTAACCCTAACCCTAACCCTAACCCTAACCCTAACCCTAACCCTAACCCTAACCTCTAACCCTAACCCTAACCCTAACCCTAACCCTAACCCTAACCCTAACCCTAACCCTAACCCTAACCCTAACCCTAACCCTAACCCTAACCCTAACCCTAACCCTAACCCTAACCCTAACCCTAACCCTAACCCTAACCCTAACCCTAACCCTAACCCTAACCCTAACCCTAACCCTAACCCTAACCCTCCCTTGACTAAACTCTAACATATACACACACACACCCCCCAAACAGTGCCTAACTGGATGCCGGAGGTGATCTGGAGCCAAACGCTTTGCTTAGACTTACTAAAATAATACATTTCCTACTAGCTTGCACCCTCCCCTATACTGTACGTTCATATAAGTACAACAGATCTCCAGTTAACTGACTTACAGCCAGTCCGGGTAACCCAATGCATCAAAATGCACTCAAACACTGCCTAACTGGATGCCGTAAGCGATCTGGAGCCAAACTGTTTCCTTATACTGGCTAAAATAATACATTCCCTACTAGCTTGGATCCTACCCTATACTCTACCTTCATATAAGTACAACTGATCCTCAATCAACCGAGTTACAACGGGTCCAGGTAACACAATGCAAGCAAAATTCACTCAAATATTGCCTAACTGGAGTATGTCATTGATCTGGAGCCGAACTCTTTGCTTATTCCTAGTAAAACGCTGCATTTTCGTGTAGCTTACACCCTCCTCTATAGCACATGTTCATATAAGTACAACAGATATTCAATTAGCTGACCTACACGTTGCCCATGTAACACATTGCGTAAAAATTCCCCCAGATCTTGCCTAACTGTATTATGTAATGGATCTGGAGCCACACTGTTTGCTCATTCCGATTAAAACTAAACATTTTCTTGTAGCCGGCACCCTTCTATATACGGTAAGTACAACAGATCGTCCATTACCTGGCCTACAAGTCGCCCCCATGTAACACAATGCATCAAAAGTCACTCAAATAGTGCCGAAATAGATGCGCTACTTGAACTGGAGCTTAACTGCTTGCCTTTACCTACTGAAAATAGACATCTTCCGTCAGCTGGCACCCTCCTCTATACGATATGTGAATATAAGTACAACAGATCTGCAATTAGCAGAGCTACAAGAAGCAAACGTAACAACTAACACGTAACACACCTTGTCCAGCGGCGGCAGGTAACTCGGCCAAAAATGGCCCGATTTCAAAAAGGACTTGGGTTCTGAACTCGGCTAGACGAGTGCTTTCCAACAATGTATAGAAAGCGTACTCTTTTTTTAGTTTGCAAATTTCAACCTTTTTCCCTAAGTGGGCTACCTACCTACCCCCTTAGCGAAAATTTGCACAAGAAAACGTCCCCCCCGATCGCGCTGAAACTTGGCAGCAGTGTAGATCTATACTTCCTGAGTAACTTTCATTCTTATCGTCCTGTTCAATTAGCTATATTTAGGGAGCTGGAGCTCTCCCAAGACAGGTAACCCCCTCCATTTTAGACATTCAAGTGCACGTAACTCCGGGAAAAAATGCTCCGATTTCAATTCTGACTTGGGTTCTGAGCTCCTCTCGCCAACACCTTTCCAAACATATATAGTTATCCTACCTTTCAGTAAAACAAAAAGAAATCTCCAGTTTTGCCACCTCTCGCGCTCATGTACCAAACATGTCAAAGTTTTTTTGGGCTTCTTCGATTTTAATGAAACTTCACACATATGTTCAGATCCTTATTCTAAGCATTTCCGCTTCATACATTTATGTTCGAATCCTTCTCCTTATGCTCGAAACAGAGGGGTCGGGGCTACTTGAAGTCGTATTTTTAAACACCGTTTCCTTATTAAAGGCCGCTCACTCTGTCTGAGAAGGGTGGATTACATATCGGTAATTATTGGTCTTATCTCCCCTTAGAATGGGTCCCCCTCCCCCGCCGTTTGAGACCAGTGGGGGTCGGTCCCCCGCTGAGACAACCGGTGCCCGGGTCAACACCAGAAAGATGTGGGAATCGAACCCACAAAGTCGAGGACTTTACCATTTCTCTCTGTGTGGTGTTGAACATATTGCAAATAATTAGCGCTCAAGTACTCATTCGAAATCCCATTTCTCAAAACAATTACATTGTGTGCGCCGCGCCGCAATGGGTTACTCCTATCACGCATACTCTCATAACTCACTCAAATCTGCTCCGATTCTCAAAATGTCAACGGTTCTGAGTTTGCCGTACTCACCTCTTTCCATACATACCCCAGAGTAATGCTCTCAGAGTTACCCTTAACCCAGGAGTAAAGGTGGCAGAGCTAGAGTTAAGGGTTAGGGTTAAGGTTAGGGTTGCAGGGTTACGGTCAGGGTACAGGGTTAAGGTTAAGGTTGCAGGGTTATCCCCGGGGTTAACCCCCGGAGTATAGATAGAAGACTGTGCCCCGGAGTAAAGGTACACAGTGTTCAGGGTTATGTCTCCAGTCACCGAGTAAAGGTAATATAAGGTGCAAGGGTTAACTCTTCTGCCGCTTCTCCGAACGAAGGAATCTATTTTTAGTAACAACCTTTACTCTCGGTTAACCCCGCACGACACCATCCTCCAGTGTAGCTTATATAGTAACTCTTTTATTTCTCATCAGATTGCACTCAAATTTGCCATGACGGAAGAGCTCCCTTTATGTAGCATTTTCTATTCTTACATTCATTATCAATTACTTATAGTTCGGGAGCTGGAGCTCTCCGAAGAGAGCTTCATTCAAAATGTCAACTGCGCAGCGCCGCCGAAATGGTCAGAGTTCAGTAAGCACTTGAAGGATGCCTTTACTGCCTAGTGTTGTTTCTTACACTCAATATCAGCTACTTATAGTTCGGGAGCTGGAGCTCTCCAAAGAGAGCTCTATTCAAAAATTCAACTCCAGGTAACCAGGCCCCCGATATGGTCCGATTTCAGAAAGCACTTCAAGGATGCCTCCTTTACTGCTGGCTAGTGCTGTTTCTTACATTCAATATCAATTACAATTATAGTTCGGGAGCTGCTGGAGCTCTCCAAAGGGAGCTTTATTCAAACATTCAACTGCAGGCAACTAGGCCAAAATGGTCAGATTTCACAGACGACTTCGAGGCTACCTTTACTGGCTAATGTTTATTAGTACATTAATGAACCCGAACTTATGGTTCGGGAGATGGAGCTCTCCAAAGAGAGCTTTATTCAAAAATTCAGCTCCAGGTAACTAGGCCCCCTCCCCGGCCCCCCCTGATGATCAGATTTCAGACAGCACTTCAAGGCTACCTGTACGGGGGCGGGTAATGTTTATTCTGGTATTTATTCATGAACAAGTACTAATAGTTCGGGAGCTGGAGCTCTCCAAAGGGAGCTTTACTTACAATTTCAACGGCCCGTAACTAGGCCGCCAAAAATAATGGTCCGTTTTCAAAACTGACATCACCTAACTAATCCTGAGTACCGTTCATTCTTATCTTTCTCCGTCCAATTCATTCTACCGAGGGAGCTGCATGGAGCTACCGGGAGCTTTATTTACATGTATGCAAACAATAACCAACAGAGCAATTACTTTTTACATACCTTGTTTCCAAATTCCTTGAATTAATCCTACACTATACATTCACATCCAATTTATAACACACACCAAAGCACAATGCCTGTAGCTCGATTCTTGATTTTTAAATTGCTGCACCACGTGACTGTTTCAGCCAATCAGACTAGGGGTGGACATGTCCACCCTGGACAACTCGCCAAAGTGCCTATACCCTACCGATCCAGGACTGGACCCTAACCCTGGAGTAAAGGTGGACGATGTAACCCCGGGGTTAAGGTACAGGGTTATACCCTACCGATCCATGACTGGACCCTAACCCGGGAGTAAAGCTCCATAACTCGCTCAAATTTGCTCCGATTTTCGAAATTTAAACGGTTCTGCGTTTGTCACACTCAGCCCTTTCCATCCATACCCCGGAGTAATGTTGTCAGAGTTACGGTCAATCCAGGCGTAAAGCTGGCAAAGCTAACCCCGTTATATAACATAGCCTCGGCTACTCTACTCTGGGTAACAGGCGCCCGGTGGCAATAGGCTGTAACTTTCTTTTATTTATCAACAGATCTGGATCAAACTTGGCATGATCGTAGGGCTATTGTTCCTGAGTAAATGCTATTCTTACGTGTATGTTCAATTACGTTTAGTTTTAGAGCGGGAGCTCTCCCAAGAAAGATCGCTCTGGGTAATAGGCGAGTAATAGGCTGTCATTTTCCTTATTTCTCCTCATACGATCTGGATCAAATTTGGCATGAGTGTAGGGCTGCGCTTGCTGAGTACTTTTTATTCTTATGTTTATGGTCAATTACATATAGTCTGGCAGGCGGAGCTCTCCCAAGAGAGCTGCCTTTTCTGGGTACTAGGCGGGTAATAGGCTGTAACCTGTTTATTTCTTATCCGATCTGGATCAAATCTTGCAGGATTGTAGGGCTCGTGTTTGAGTGTAATTTGAGTCTCACGTTTTAGTTCAACTACTGATAGTTTGGGAGCTGAAGCTCCCCCCCTAGAGAGCTGCATCTGGGTAATAGGCGGGTAATAGACTGTAACTTTTCTATTTCTTATCCGATCTGGATCAAATTGGGCAGGAGTGTAGGGCTTACGACTATGTTCAATTACTAAAAGTTTCAACTACGCCAATGTATCTGATCTGGATCAACACTGTTTATCATTCACTTATTTGCCAACCAAAAGGCTAGCTATATGCGGGTAATGGGCTGTAACCGTTTTATTTCTCGTCCAATCTGGATCTAATTTCGCATGACTGTAGGGCTGTCCGGCTAGGTGTTCTGGAAAACTTTAGTTCTACGCTTTCGTTCGATTGCGTTTAGTTTTGGGAGCTTGAGGTATCCATAAATATACATACATACATATAAGCGCAAACAAAAATAAGGACGGTCAATGGGAGGCAACTCATGCATGCAGAAAAAACCAATGCAGAAAGAGGGACATGAATTACTTCCCTTGACTAAACTCTAACATATACACACACACACACCCCAAACAGTGCCTAACTGGATGCCGGAGGTGATCTGGAGCCAAACGCTTTGCTTAGACTTACTAAAATAATACATTTCCTACTAGCTTGCACCCTCCCCTATACTGTACGTTCATATAAGTACAACAGATCTCCAGTTAACTGACTTACAGCCAGTCCGGGTAACCCAATGCATCAAAATGCACTCAAACACTGCCTAACTGGATGCCGTAAGCGATCTGGAGCCAAACTGTTTCCTTATACTGGCTAAAATAATACATTCCCTACTAGCTTGGATCCTACCCTATACTCTACCTTCATATAAGTACAACTGATCCTCAATCAACCGAGTTACAACGGGTCCAGGTAACACAATGCAAGCAAAATTCACTCAAATATTGCCTAACTGGAGTATGTCATTGATCTGGAGCCGAACTCTTTGCTTATTCCTAGTAAAACGCTGCATTTTCGTGTAGCTTACACCCTCCTCTATAGCACATGTTCATATAAGTACAACAGATATTCAATTAGCTGACCTACACGTTGCCCATGTAACACATTGCGTAAAAATTCCCCCAGATCTTGCCTAACTGTATTATGTAATGGATCTGGAGCCACACTGTTTGCTCATTCCGATTAAAACTAAACATTTTCTTGTAGCCGGCACCCTTCTATATACGGTAAGTACAACAGATCGTCCATTACCTGGCCTACAAGTCGCCCCCATGTAACACAATGCATCAAAAGTCACTCAAATAGTGCCGAAATAGATGCGCTACTTGAACTGGAGCTTAACTGCTTGCCTTTACCTACTGAAAATAGACATCTTCCGTCAGCTGGCACCCTCCTCTATACGATATGTGAATATAAGTACAACAGATCTGCAATTAGCAGAGCTACAAGAAGCAAACGTAACAACTAACACGTAACACACCTTGTCCAGCGGCGGCAGGTAACTCGGCCAAAAATGGCCCGATTTCAAAAAGGACTTGGGTTCTGAACTCGGCTAGACGAGTGCTTTCCAACAATGTATAGAAAGCGTACTCTTTTTTTAGTTTGCAAATTTCAACCTTTTTCCCTAAGTGGGCTACCTACCTACCCCCTTAGCGAAAATTTGCACAAGAAAACGTCCCCCCCGATCGCGCTGAAACTTGGCAGCAGTGTAGATCTATACTTCCTGAGTAACTTTCATTCTTATCGTCCTGTTCAATTAGCTATATTTAGGGAGCTGGAGCTCTCCCAAGACAGGTAACCCCCTCCATTTTAGACATTCAAGTGCACGTAACTCCGGGAAAAAATGCTCCGATTTCAATTCTGACTTGGGTTCTGAGCTCCTCTCGCCAACACCTTTCCAAACATATATAGTTATCCTACCTTTCAGTAAAACAAAAAGAAATCTCCAGTTTTGCCACCTCTCGCGCTCATGTACCAAACATGTCAAAGTTTTTTTGGGCTTCTTCGATTTTAATGAAACTTCACACATATGTTCAGATCCTTATTCTAAGCATTTCCGCTTCATACATTTATGTTCGAATCCTTCTCCTTATGCTCGAAACAGAGGGGTCGGGGCTACTTGAAGTCGTATTTTTAAACACCGTTTCCTTATTAAAGGCCGCTCACTCTGTCTGAGAAGGGTGGATTACATATCGGTAATTATTGGTCTTATCTCCCCTTAGAATGGGTCCCCCTCCCCCGCCGTTTGAGACCAGTGGGGGTCGGTCCCCCGCTGAGACAACCGGTGCCCGGGTCAACACCAGAAAGATGTGGGAATCGAACCCACAAAGTCGAGGACTTTACCATTTCTCTCTGTGTGGTGTTGAACATATTGCAAATAATTAGCGCTCAAGTACTCATTCGAAATCCCATTTCTCAAAACAATTACATTGTGTGCGCCGCGCCGCAATGGGTTACTCCTATCACGCATACTCTCATAACTCACTCAAATCTGCTCCGATTCTCAAAATGTCAACGGTTCTGAGTTTGCCGTACTCACCTCTTTCCATACATACCCCAGAGTAATGCTCTCAGAGTTACCCTTAACCCAGGAGTAAAGGTGGCAGAGCTAGAGTTAAGGGTTAGGGTTAAGGTTAGGGTTGCAGGGTTACGGTCAGGGTACAGGGTTAAGGTTAAGGTTGCAGGGTTATCCCCGGGGTTAACCCCCGGAGTATAGATAGAAGACTGTGCCCCGGAGTAAAGGTACACAGTGTTCAGGGTTATGTCTCCAGTCACCGAGTAAAGGTAATATAAGGTGCAAGGGTTAACTCTTCTGCCGCTTCTCCGAACGAAGGAATCTATTTTTAGTAACAACCTTTACTCTCGGTTAACCCCGCACGACACCATCCTCCAGTGTAGCTTATATAGTAACTCTTTTATTTCTCATCAGATTGCACTCAAATTTGCCATGACGGAAGAGCTCCCTTTATGTAGCATTTTCTATTCTTACATTCATTATCAATTACTTATAGTTCGGGAGCTGGAGCTCTCCGAAGAGAGCTTCATTCAAAATGTCAACTGCGCAGCGCCGCCGAAATGGTCAGAGTTCAGTAAGCACTTGAAGGATGCCTTTACTGCCTAGTGTTGTTTCTTACACTCAATATCAGCTACTTATAGTTCGGGAGCTGGAGCTCTCCAAAGAGAGCTCTATTCAAAAATTCAACTCCAGGTAACCAGGCCCCCGATATGGTCCGATTTCAGAAAGCACTTCAAGGATGCCTCCTTTACTGCTGGCTAGTGCTGTTTCTTACATTCAATATCAATTACAATTATAGTTCGGGAGCTGCTGGAGCTCTCCAAAGGGAGCTTTATTCAAACATTCAACTGCAGGCAACTAGGCCAAAATGGTCAGATTTCACAGACGACTTCGAGGCTACCTTTACTGGCTAATGTTTATTAGTACATTAATGAACCCGAACTTATGGTTCGGGAGATGGAGCTCTCCAAAGAGAGCTTTATTCAAAAATTCAGCTCCAGGTAACTAGGCCCCCTCCCCGGCCCCCCCTGATGATCAGATTTCAGACAGCACTTCAAGGCTACCTGTACGGGGGCGGGTAATGTTTATTCTGGTATTTATTCATGAACAAGTACTAATAGTTCGGGAGCTGGAGCTCTCCAAAGGGAGCTTTACTTACAATTTCAACGGCCCGTAACTAGGCCGCCAAAAATAATGGTCCGTTTTCAAAACTGACATCACCTAACTAATCCTGAGTACCGTTCATTCTTATCTTTCTCCGTCCAATTCATTCTACCGAGGGAGCTGCATGGAGCTACCGGGAGCTTTATTTACATGTATGCAAACAATAACCAACAGAGCAATTACTTTTTACATACCTTGTTTCCAAATTCCTTGAATTAATCCTACACTATACATTCACATCCAATTTATAACACACACCAAAGCACAATGCCTGTAGCTCGATTCTTGATTTTTAAATTGCTGCACCACGTGACTGTTTCAGCCAATCAGACTAGGGGTGGACATGTCCACCCTGGACAACTCGCCAAAGTGCCTATACCCTACCGATCCAGGACTGGACCCTAACCCTGGAGTAAAGGTGGACGATGTAACCCCGGGGTTAAGGTACAGGGTTATACCCTACCGATCCATGACTGGACCCTAACCCGGGAGTAAAGCTCCATAACTCGCTCAAATTTGCTCCGATTTTCGAAATTTAAACGGTTCTGCGTTTGTCACACTCAGCCCTTTCCATCCATACCCCGGAGTAATGTTGTCAGAGTTACGGTCAATCCAGGCGTAAAGCTGGCAAAGCTAACCCCGTTATATAACATAGCCTCGGCTACTCTACTCTGGGTAACAGGCGCCCGGTGGCAATAGGCTGTAACTTTCTTTTATTTATCAACAGATCTGGATCAAACTTGGCATGATCGTAGGGCTATTGTTCCTGAGTAAATGCTATTCTTACGTGTATGTTCAATTACGTTTAGTTTTAGAGCGGGAGCTCTCCCAAGAAAGATCGCTCTGGGTAATAGGCGAGTAATAGGCTGTCATTTTCCTTATTTCTCCTCATACGATCTGGATCAAATTTGGCATGAGTGTAGGGCTGCGCTTGCTGAGTACTTTTTATTCTTATGTTTATGGTCAATTACATATAGTCTGGCAGGCGGAGCTCTCCCAAGAGAGCTGCCTTTTCTGGGTACTAGGCGGGTAATAGGCTGTAACCTGTTTATTTCTTATCCGATCTGGATCAAATCTTGCAGGATTGTAGGGCTCGTGTTTGAGTGTAATTTGAGTCTCACGTTTTAGTTCAACTACTGATAGTTTGGGAGCTGAAGCTCCCCCCCTAGAGAGCTGCATCTGGGTAATAGGCGGGTAATAGACTGTAACTTTTCTATTTCTTATCCGATCTGGATCAAATTGGGCAGGAGTGTAGGGCTTACGATTATGTTCAATTACTAAAAGTTTCAACTACGCCAATGTATCTGATCTGGATCAACACTGTTTATCATTCACTTATTTGCCAACCAAAAGGTTAGCTATATGCGGGTAATGGGCTGTAACCGTTTTATTTCTCGTCCAATCTGGATCTAATTTCGCATGACTGTAGGGCTGTCCGGCTAGGTGGTCTGGAAAACTTTAGTTCTACGCTTTCGTTCGATTGCGTTTAGTTTTGGGAGCTTGAGGTATCCATAACTATACATACATACATATAAGCGCAAACAAAAATAAGGACGGTCAATGGGAGGCAACTCATGCATGCAGAAAAAACCAATGCAGAAAGAGGGACATGAATTACTTCCCTTGACTAAACTCTAACATATACACACACACACCCCAAACAGTGCCTAACTGGATGCCGGAGGTGATCTGGAGCCAAACGCTTTGCTTAGACTTACTAAAATAATACATTTCCTACTAGCTTGCACCCTCCCCTATACTGTACGTTCATATAAGTACAACAGATCTCCAGTTAACTGACTTACAGCCAGTCCAGGTAACCCAATGCATCAAAATGCACTCAAACACTGCCTAACTGGATGCCGTAAGCGATCTGGAGCCAAACTGTTTCCTTATACTGGCTAAAATAATACATTCCCTACTAGCTTGGATCCTACCCTATACTCTACCTTCATATAAGTACAACTGATCCTCAATCAACCGAGTTACAACGGGTCCAGGTAACACAATGCAAGCAAAATTCACTCAAATATTGCCTAACTGGAGTATGTCATTGATCTGGAGCCGAACTCTTTGCTTATTCCTAGTAAAACGCTGCATTTTCGTGTAGCTTACACCCTCCTCTATAGCACATGTTCATATAAGTACAACAGATATTCAATTAGCTGACCTACACGTTGCCCATGTAACACATTGCGTAAAAATTCCCCCAGATCTTGCCTAACTGTATTATGTAATGGATCTGGAGCCACACTGTTTGCTCATTCCGATTAAAACTAAACATTTTCTTGTAGCCGGCACCCTTCTATATACGGTAAGTACAACAGATCGTCCATTACCTGGCCTACAAGTCGCCCCCATGTAACACAATGCATCAAAAGTCACTCAAATAGTGCCGAAATAGATGCGCTACTTGAACTGGAGCTTAACTGCTTGCCTTTACCTACTGAAAATAGACATCTTCCGTCAGCTGGCACCCTCCTCTATACGATATGTGAATATAAGTACAACAGATCTGCAATTAGCAGAGCTACAAGAAGCAAACGTAACAACTAACACGTAACACACCTTGTCCAGCGGCGGCAGGTAACTCGGCCAAAAATGGCCCGATTTCAAAAAGGAGTTGGGTTCTGAACTCGGCTAGACGAGTGCTTTCCAACAATGTATAGAAAGCGTACTCTTTTTTTAGTTTGCAAATTTCAACCTTTTTCCCTAAGTGGGCTACCTACCTACCCCCTTAGCGAAAATTTGAAAAGAAAACGTCCCCCCCCCCCCGATCGCGCTGAAACTTGGCAGCAGTGTAGATCTATACTTCCTGAGTAACTTTCACTCTTATCGTCCTGTTCAATTAGCTATATTTAGGGAGCTGGAGCTCTCCCAAGACAGGTAACCCCCTCCATTTTAGACATTCAAGTGCACGTAACTCCGGGAAAAAATGGTCCGATTTCAATTCTGACTTGGGTTCTGAGCTCCTCTCGCCAACACCTTTCCAAACATATATAGTTATCCTACCTTTCAGTAAAACAAAAAGAAATCTCCAGTTTTGCCACCTCTCGCGCTCATGTACCAAACATGTCAAAGTTTTTTTGGGCTTCTTCGATTTTAATGAAACTTCACACATATGTTCAGATCCTTATTCTAAGCATTTCCGCTTCATACATTTATGTTCGAATCCTTCTCCTTATGCTCGAAACAGAGGGGTCGGGGCTACTTGAAGTCGTATTTTTAAACACCGTTTCCTTATTAAAGGCCGCTCACTCTGTCTGAGAAGGGTGGATTACATATCGGTAATTATTGGTCTTATCTCCCCTTAGAATGGGTCCCCCTCCCCCGCCGTTTGAGACCAGTGGGGGTCGGTCCCCCGCTGAGACAACCGGTGCCCGGGTCAACACCAGAAAGATGTGGGAATCGAACCCACAAAGTCGAGGACTTTACCATTTCTCTCTGTGTGGTGTTGAACATATTGCAAATAATTAGCGCTCAAGTACTCATTCGAAATCCCATTTCTCAAAACAATTACATTGTGTGCGCCGCGCCGCAATGGGTTACTCCTATCACGCATACTCTCATAACTCACTCAAATCTGCTCCGATTCTCAAAATGTCAACGGTTCTGAGTTTGCCGTACTCACCTCTTTCCATACATACCCCAGAGTAATGCTCTCAGAGTTACCCTTAACCCAGGAGTAAAGGTGGCAGAGCTAGAGTTAAGGGTTAGGGTTAAGGTTAGGGTTGCAGGGTTACGGTCAGGGTACAGGGTTAAGGTTAAGGTTGCAGGGTTATCCCCGGGGTTAACCCCCGGAGTATAGATAGAAGACTGTGCCCCGGAGTAAAGGTACACAGTGTTCAGGGTTATGTCTCCAGTCACCGAGTAAAGGTAATATAAGGTGCAAGGGTTAACTCTTCTGCCGCTTCTCCGAACGAAGGAATCTATTTTTAGTAACAACCTTTACTCTCGGTTAACCCCGCACGACACCATCCTCCAGTGTAGCTTATATAGTAACTCTTTCATTTCTCATCAGATTGCACTCAAATTTGCCATGACGGAAGAGCTCCCTTTATGTAGCATTTTCTATTCTTACATTTATTATCAATTACTTATAGTTCGGGAGCTGGAGCTCTCCGAAGAGAGCTTCATTCAAAATGTCAACTGCGCAGCGCCGCCGAAATGGTCAGATTTCAGTAAGCACTTGAAGGATGCCTTTACTGCCTAGTGTTGTTTCTTACACTCAATATCAGCTACTTATAGTTCGGGAGCTGGAGCTCTCCAAAGAGAGCTCTATTCAAAAATTCAACTCCAGGTAACCAGGCCCCCGATATGGTCCGATTTCAGAAAGCACTTCAAGGATGCCTCCTTTACTGCTGGCTAGTGCTGTTTCTTACATTCAATATCAATTACAATTATAGTTCGGGAGCTACTGGAGCTCTCCAAAGGGAGCTTTATTCAAACATTCAACTGCAGGCAACTAGGCCAAAATGGTCAGATTTCACAGACGACTTCGAGGCTACCTTTACTGGCTAATGTTTATTAGTACATTAATGAACCCGAACTTATGGTTCGGGAGATGGAGCTCTCCAAAGAGAGCTTTATTCAAAAATTCAGCTCCAGGTAACTAGGCCCCCTCCCCGGCCCCCCCCCCCCCCCCTGATGATCCGATTTCAGACAGCACTTCAAGGCTACCTGTACGGGGGCGGGTAATGTTTATTCTGGTATTTATTCATGAACAAGTACTAATAGTTCGGGAGCTGGAGCTCTCCAAAGGGAGCTTTACTTACAATTTCAACGGCCCGTAACTAGGCCGCCAAAAATAATGGTCCGTTTTCAAAACTGACATCACCTAACTAATCCTGAGTACCGTTCATTCTTATCTTTCTCCGTCCAATTCATTCTACCGAGGGAGCTGCATGGAGCTACCGGGAGCTTTATTTACATGTATGCAAACAATAACCAACAGAGCAATTACTTTTTACATACCTTGTTTCCAAATTCCTTGAATTAATCCTACACTATACATTCACATCCAATTTATAACACACACCAAAGCACAATGCCTGTAGCTCGATTCTTGATTTTTAAATTGCTGCACCACGTGACTGTTTCAGCCAATCAGACTAGGGGTGGACATGTCCACCCTGGACAACTCGCCAAAGTGCCTATACCCTACCGATCCAGGACTGGACCCTAACCCTGGAGTAAAGGTGGACGATGTAACCCCGGGGTTAAGGTACAGGGTTATACCCTACCGATCCATGACTGGACCCTAACCCGGGAGTAAAGCTCCATAACTCGCTCAAATTTGCTCCGATTTTCGAAATTTAAACGGTTCTGCGTTTGTCACACTCAGCCCTTTCCATCCATACCCCGGAGTAATGTTGTCAGAGTTACGGTCAATCCAGGCGTAAAGCTGGCAAAGCTAACCCCGTTATATAACATAGCCTCGGCTACTCTACTCTGGGTAACAGGCGCCCGGTGGCAATAGGCTGTAACTTTCTTTTATTTATCAACAGATCTGGATCAAACTTGGCATGATCGTAGGGCTATTGTTCCTGAGTAAATGCTATTCTTACGTGTATGTTCAATTACGTTTAGTTTTAGAGCGGGAGCTCTCCCAAGAAAGATCGCTCTGGGTAATAGGCGAGTAATAGGCTGTCATTTTCCTTATTTCTCCTCATACGATCTGGATCAAATTTGGCATGAGTGTAGGGCTGCGCTTGCTGAGTACTTTTTATTCTTATGTTTATGGTCAATTACATATAGTCTGGCAGGCGGAGCTCTCCCAAGAGAGCTGCCTTTTCTGGGTACTAGGCGGGTAATAGGCTGTAACCTGTTTATTTCTTATCCGATCTGGATCAAATCTTGCAGGATTGTAGGGCTCGTGTTTGAGTGTAATTTGAGTCTCACGTTTTAGTTCAACTACTGATAGTTTGGGAGCTGAAGCTCCCCCCCTAGAGAGCTGCATCTGGGTAATAGGCGGGTAATAGACTGTAACTTTTCTATTTCTTATCCGATCTGGATCAAATTGGGCAGGAGTGTAGGGCTTACGATTATGTTCAATTACTAAAAGTTTCAACTACGCCAATGTATCTGATCTGGATCAACACTGTTTATCATTCACTTATTTGCCAACCAAAAGGTTAGCTATATGCGGGTAATGGGCTGTAACCGTTTTATTTCTCGTCCAATCTGGATCTAATTTCGCATGACTGTAGGGCTGTCCGGCTAGGTGGTCTGGAAAACTTTAGTTCTACGCTTTCGTTCGATTGCGTTTAGTTTTGGGAGCTTGAGGTATCCATAACTATACATACATACATATAAGCGCAAACAAAAATAAGGACGGTCAATGGGAGGCAACTCATGCATGCAGAAAAAACCAATGCAGAAAGAGGGACATGAATTACTTCCCTTGACTAAACTCTAACATATACACACACACACCCCAAACAGTGCCTAACTGGATGCCGGAGGTGATCTGGAGCCAAACGCTTTGCTTAGACTTACTAAAATAATACATTTCCTACTAGCTTGCACCCTCCCCTATACTGTACGTTCATATAAGTACAACAGATCTCCAGTTAACTGACTTACAGCCAGTCCAGGTAACCCAATGCATCAAAATGCACTCAAACACTGCCTAACTGGATGCCGTAAGCGATCTGGAGCCAAACTGTTTCCTTATACTGGCTAAAATAATACATTCCCTACTAGCTTGGATCCTACCCTATACTCTACCTTCATATAAGTACAACTGATCCTCAATCAACCGAGTTACAACGGGTCCAGGTAACACAATGCAAGCAAAATTCACTCAAATATTGCCTAACTGGAGTATGTCATTGATCTGGAGCCGAACTCTTTGCTTATTCCTAGTAAAACGCTGCATTTTCGTGTAGCTTACACCCTCCTCTATAGCACATGTTCATATAAGTACAACAGATATTCAATTAGCTGACCTACACGTTGCCCATGTAACACATTGCGTAAAAATTCCCCCAGATCTTGCCTAACTGTATTATGTAATGGATCTGGAGCCACACTGTTTGCTCATTCCGATTAAAACTAAACATTTTCTTGTAGCCGGCACCCTTCTATATACGGTAAGTACAACAGATCGTCCATTACCTGGCCTACAAGTCGCCCCCATGTAACACAATGCATCAAAAGTCACTCAAATAGTGCCGAAATAGATGCGCTACTTGAACTGGAGCTTAACTGCTTGCCTTTACCTACTGAAAATAGACATCTTCCGTCAGCTGGCACCCTCCTCTATACGATATGTGAATATAAGTACAACAGATCTGCAATTAGCAGAGCTACAAGAAGCAAACGTAACAACTAACACGTAACACACCTTGTCCAGCGGCGGCAGGTAACTCGGCCAAAAATGGCCCGATTTCAAAAAGGAGTTGGGTTCTGAACTCGGCTAGACGAGTGCTTTCCAACAATGTATAGAAAGCGTACTCTTTTTTTAGTTTGCAAATTTCAACCTTTTTCCCTAAGTGGGCTACCTACCTACCCCCTTAGCGAAAATTTGAAAAGAAAACGTCCCCCCCCCCGATCGCGCTGAAACTTGGCAGCAGTGTAGATCTATACTTCCTGAGTAACTTTCACTCTTATCGTCCTGTTCAATTAGCTATATTTAGGGAGCTGGAGCTCTCCCAAGACAGGTAACCCCCTCCATTTTAGACATTCAAGTGCACGTAACTCCGGGAAAAAATGGTCCGATTTCAATTCTGACTTGGGTTCTGAGCTCCTCTCGCCAACACCTTTCCAAACATATATAGTTATCCTACCTTTCAGTAAAACAAAAAGAAATCTCCAGTTTTGCCACCTCTCGCGCTCATGTACCAAACATGTCAAAGTTTTTTTGGGCTTCTTCGATTTTAATGAAACTTCACACATATGTTCAGATCCTTATTCTAAGCATTTCCGCTTCATACATTTATGTTCGAATCCTTCTCCTTATGCTCGAAACAGAGGGGTCGGGGCTACTTGAAGTCGTATTTTTAAACACCGTTTCCTTATTAAAGGCCGCTCACTCTGTCTGAGAAGGGTGGATTACATATCGGTAATTATTGGTCTTATCTCCCCTTAGAATGGGTCCCCCTCCCCCGCCGTTTGAGACCAGTGGGGGTCGGTCCCCCGCTGAGACAACCGGTGCCCGGGTCAACACCAGAAAGATGTGGGAATCGAACCCACAAAGTCGAGGACTTTACCATTTCTCTCTGTGTGGTGTTGAACATATTGCAAATAATTAGCGCTCAAGTACTCATTCGAAATCCCATTTCTCAAAACAATTACATTGTGTGCGCCGCGCCGCAATGGGTTACTCCTATCACGCATACTCTCATAACTCACTCAAATCTGCTCCGATTCTCAAAATGTCAACGGTTCTGAGTTTGCCGTACTCACCTCTTTCCATACATACCCCAGAGTAATGCTCTCAGAGTTACCCTTAACCCAGGAGTAAAGGTGGCAGAGCTAGAGTTAAGGGTTAGGGTTAAGGTTAGGGTTGCAGGGTTACGGTCAGGGTACAGGGTTAAGGTTAAGGTTGCAGGGTTATCCCCGGGGTTAACCCCCGGAGTATAGATAGAAGACTGTGCCCCGGAGTAAAGGTACACAGTGTTCAGGGTTATGTCTCCAGTCACCGAGTAAAGGTAATATAAGGTGCAAGGGTTAACTCTTCTGCCGCTTCTCCGAACGAAGGAATCTATTTTTAGTAACAACCTTTACTCTCGGTTAACCCCGCACGACACCATCCTCCAGTATAGCTTATATAGTAACTCTTTTATTTCTCATCAGATTGCACTCAAATTTGCCATGACGGAAGAGCTCCCTTTATGTAGCATTTTCTATTCTTACATTCATTATCAATTACTTATAGTTCGGGAGCTGGAGCTCTCCGAAGAGAGCTTCATTCAAAATGTCAACTGCGCAGCGCCGCCGAAATGGTCAGATTTCAGTAAGCACTTGAAGGATGCCTTTACTGCCTAGTGTTGTTTCTTACACTCAATATCAGCTACTTATAGTTCGGGAGCTGGAGCTCTCCAAAGAGAGCTCTATTCAAAAATTCAACTCCAGGTAACCAGGCCCCCGATATGGTCCGATTTCAGAAAGCACTTCAAGGATGCCTCCTTTACTGCTGGCTAGTGCTGTTTCTTACATTCAATATCAATTACAATTATAGTTCGGGAGCTGCTGGAGCTCTCCAAAGGGAGCTTTATTCAAACATTCAACTGCAGGCAACTAGGCCAAAATGGTCAGATTTCACAGACGACTTCGAGGCTACCTTTACTGGCTAATGTTTATTAGTACATTAATGAACCCGAACTTATGGTTCGGGAGATGGAGCTCTCCAAAGAGAGCTTTATTCAAAAATTCAGCTCCAGGTAACTAGGCCCCCTCCCCGGCCCCCCCTGATGATCCGATTTCAGACAGCACTTCAAGGCTACCTGTACGGGGGCGGGTAATGTTTATTCTGGTATTTATTCATGAACAAGTACTAATAGTTCGGGAGCTGGAGCTCTCCAAAGGGAGCTTTACTTACAATTTCAACGGCCCGTAACTAGGCCGCCAAAAATAATGGTCCGTTTTCAAAACTGACATCACCTAACTAATCCTGAGTACCGTTCATTCTTATCTTTCTCCGTCCAATTCATTCTACCGAGGGAGCTGCATGGAGCTACCGGGAGCTTTATTTACATGTATGCAAACAATAACCAACAGAGCAATTACTTTTTACATACCTTGTTTCCAAATTCCTTGAATTAATCCTACACTATACATTCACATCCAATTTATAACACACACCAAAGCACAATGCCTGTAGCTCGATTCTTGATTTTTAAATTGCTGCACCACGTGACTGTTTCAGCCAATCAGACTAGGGGTGGACATGTCCACCCTGGACAACTCGCCAAAGTGCCTATACCCTACCGATCCAGGACTGGACCCTAACCCTGGAGTAAAGGTGGACGATGTAACCCCGGGGTTAAGGTACAGGGTTATACCCTACCGATCCATGACTGGACCCTAACCCGGGAGTAAAGCTCCATAACTCGCTCAAATTTGCTCCGATTTTCGAAATTTAAACGGTTCTGCGTTTGTCACACTCAGCCCTTTCCATCCATACCCCGGAGTAATGTTGTCAGAGTTACGGTCAATCCAGGCGTAAAGCTGGCAAAGCTAACCCCGTTATATAACATAGCCTCGGCTACTCTACTCTGGGTAACAGGCGCCCGGTGGCAATAGGCTGTAACTTTCTTTTATTTATCAACAGATCTGGATCAAACTTGGCATGATCGTAGGGCTATTGTTCCTGAGTAAATGCTATTCTTACGTGTATGTTCAATTACGTTTAGTTTTAGAGCGGGAGCTCTCCCAAGAAAGATCGCTCTGGGTAATAGGCGAGTAATAGGCTGTCATTTTCCTTATTTCTCCTCATACGATCTGGATCAAATTTGGCATGAGTATAGGGCTGCGCTTGCTGAGTACGTTTTATTCTTATGTTTATGGTCAATTACATATAGTCTGGCAGGCGGAGCTCTCCCAAGAGAGCTGCCTTTTCTGGGTACTAGGCGGGTAATAGGCTGTAACCTGTTTATTTCTTATCCGATCTGGATCAAATCTTGCAGGATTGTAGGGCTCGTGTTTGAGTGTAATTTGAGTCTCACGTTTTAGTTCAACTACTGATAGTTTGGGAGCTGAAGCTCCCCCCCCTAGAGAGCTGCATCTGGGTAATAGGCGGGTAATAGACTGTAACTTTTCTATTTCTTATCCGATCTGGATCAAATTGGGCAGGAGTGTAGGGCTTACGATTATGTTCAATTACTAAAAGTTTCAACTACGCCAATGTATCTGATCTGGATCAACACTGTTTATCATTCACTTATTTGCCAACCAAAAGGTTAGCTATATGCGGGTAATGGGCTGTAACCGTTTTATTTCTCGTCCAATCTGGATCTAATTTCGCATGACTGTAGGGCTGTCCGGCTAGGTGGTCTGGAAAACTTTAGTTCTACGCTTTCGTTCGATTGCGTTTAGTTTTGGGAGCTTGAGGTATCCATAACTATACATACATACATATAAGCGCAAACAAAAATAAGGACGGTCAATGGGAGGCAACTCATGCATGCAGAAAAAACCAATGCAGAAAGAGGGACATGAATTACTTCCCTTGACTAAACTCTAACATATACACACACACACCCCAAACAGTGCCTAACTGGATGCCGGAGGTGATCTGGAGCCAAACGCTTTGCTTAGACTTACTAAAATAATACATTTCCTACTAGCTTGCACCCTCCCCTATACTGTACGTTCATATAAGTACAACAGATCTCCAGTTAACTGACTTACAGCCAGTCCAGGTAACCCAATGCATCAAAATGCACTCAAACACTGCCTAACTGGATGCCGTAAGCGATCTGGAGCCAAACTGTTTCCTTATACTGGCTAAAATAATACATTCCCTACTAGCTTGGATCCTACCCTATACTCTACCTTCATATAAGTACAACTGATCCTCAATCAACCGAGTTACAACGGGTCCAGGTAACACAATGCAAGCAAAATTCACTCAAATATTGCCTAACTGGAGTATGTCATTGATCTGGAGCCGAACTCTTTGCTTATTCCTAGTAAAACGCTGCATTTTCGTGTAGCTTACACCCTCCTCTATAGCACATGTTCATATAAGTACAACAGATATTCAATTAGCTGACCTACACGTTGCCCATGTAACACATTGCGTAAAAATTCCCCCAGATCTTGCCTAACTGTATTATGTAATGGATCTGGAGCCACACTGTTTGCTCATTCCGATTAAAACTAAACATTTTCTTGTAGCCGGCACCCTTCTATATACGGTAAGTACAACAGATCGTCCATTACCTGGCCTACAAGTCGCCCCCATGTAACACAATGCATCAAAAGTCACTCAAATAGTGCCGAAATAGATGCGCTACTTGAACTGGAGCTTAACTGCTTGCCTTTACCTACTGAAAATAGACATCTTCCGTCAGCTGGCACCCTCCTCTATACGATATGTGAATATAAGTACAACAGATCTGCAATTAGCAGAGCTACAAGAAGCAAACGTAACAACTAACACGTAACACACCTTGTCCAGCGGCGGCAGGTAACTCGGCCAAAAATGGCCCGATTTCAAAAAGGAGTTGGGTTCTGAACTCGGCTAGACGAGTGCTTTCCAACAATGTATAGAAAGCGTACTCTTTTTTTAGTTTGCAAATTTCAACCTTTTTCCCTAAGTGGGCTACCTACCTACCCCCTTAGCGAAAATTTGAAAAGAAAACGTCCCCCCCCCCCGATCGCGCTGAAACTTGGCAGCAGTGTAGATCTATACTTCCTGAGTAACTTTCACTCTTATCGTCCTGTTCAATTAGCTATATTTAGGGAGCTGGAGCTCTCCCAAGACAGGTAACCCCCTCCATTTTAGACATTCAAGTGCACGTAACTCCGGGAAAAAATGGTCCGATTTCAATTCTGACTTGGGTTCTGAGCTCCTCTCGCCAACACCTTTCCAAACATATATAGTTATCCTACCTTTCAGTAAAACAAAAAGAAATCTCCAGTTTTGCCACCTCTCGCGCTCATGTACCAAACATGTCAAAGTTTTTTTGGGCTTCTTCGATTTTAATGAAACTTCACACATATGTTCAGATCCTTATTCTAAGCATTTCCGCTTCATACATTTATGTTCGAATCCTTCTCCTTATGCTCGAAACAGAGGGGTCGGGGCTACTTGAAGTCGTATTTTTAAACACCGTTTCCTTATTAAAGGCCGCTCACTCTGTCTGAGAAGGGTGGATTACATATCGGTAATTATTGGTCTTATCTCCCCTTAGAATGGGTCCCCCTCCCCCGCCGTTTGAGACCAGTGGGGGTCGGTCCCCCGCTGAGACAACCGGTGCCCGGGTCAACACCAGAAAGATGTGGGAATCGAACCCACAAAGTCGAGGACTTTACCATTTCTCTCTGTGTGGTGTTGAACATATTGCAAATAATTAGCGCTCAAGTACTCATTCGAAATCCCATTTCTCAAAACAATTACATTGTGTGCGCCGCGCCGCAATGGGTTACTCCTATCACGCATACTCTCATAACTCACTCAAATCTGCTCCGATTCTCAAAATGTCAACGGTTCTGAGTTTGCCGTACTCACCTCTTTCCATACATACCCCAGAGTAATGCTCTCAGAGTTACCCTTAACCCAGGAGTAAAGGTGGCAGAGCTAGAGTTAAGGGTTAGGGTTAAGGTTAGGGTTGCAGGGTTACGGTCAGGGTACAGGGTTAAGGTTAAGGTTGCAGGGTTATCCCCGGGGTTAACCCCCGGAGTATAGATAGAAGACTGTGCCCCGGAGTAAAGGTACACAGTGTTCAGGGTTATGTCTCCAGTCACCGAGTAAAGGTAATATAAGGTGCAAGGGTTAACTCTTCTGCCGCTTCTCCGAACGAAGGAATCTATTTTTAGTAACAACCTTTACTCTCGGTTAACCCCGCACGACACCATCCTCCAGTATAGCTTATATAGTAACTCTTTTATTTCTCATCAGATTGCACTCAAATTTGCCATGACGGAAGAGCTCCCTTTATGTAGCATTTTCTATTCTTACATTCATTATCAATTACTTATAGTTCGGGAGCTGGAGCTCTCCGAAGAGAGCTTCATTCAAAATGTCAACTGCGCAGCGCCGCCGAAATGGTCAGATTTCAGTAAGCACTTGAAGGATGCCTTTACTGCCTAGTGTTGTTTCTTACACTCAATATCAGCTACTTATAGTTCGGGAGCTGGAGCTCTCCAAAGAGAGCTCTATTCAAAAATTCAACTCCAGGTAACCAGGCCCCCGATATGGTCCGATTTCAGAAAGCACTTCAAGGATGCCTCCTTTACTGCTGGCTAGTGCTGTTTCTTACATTCAATATCAATTACAATTATAGTTCGGGAGCTGCTGGAGCTCTCCAAAGGGAGCTTTATTCAAACATTCAACTGCAGGCAACTAGGCCAAAATGGTCAGATTTCACAGACGACTTCGAGGCTACCTTTACTGGCTAATGTTTATTAGTACATTAATGAACCCGAACTTATGGTTCGGGAGATGGAGCTCTCCAAAGAGAGCTTTATTCAAAAATTCAGCTCCAGGTAACTAGGCCCCCTCCCCGGCCCCCCCCCTGATGATCCGATTTCAGACAGCACTTCAAGGCTACCTGTACGGGGGCGGGTAATGTTTATTCTGGTATTTATTCATGAACAAGTACTAATAGTTCGGGAGCTGGAGCTCTCCAAAGGGAGCTTTACTTACAATTTCAACGGCCCGTAACTAGGCCGCCAAAAATAATGGTCCGTTTTCAAAACTGACATCACCTAACTAATCCTGAGTACCGTTCATTCTTATCTTTCTCCGTCCAATTCATTCTACCGAGGGAGCTGCATGGAGCTACCGGGAGCTTTATTTACATGTATGCAAACAATAACCAACAGAGCAATTACTTTTTACATACCTTGTTTCCAAATTCCTTGAATTAATCCTACACTATACATTCACATCCAATTTATAACACACACCAAAGCACAATGCCTGTAGCTCGATTCTTGATTTTTAAATTGCTGCACCACGTGACTGTTTCAGCCAATCAGACTAGGGGTGGACATGTCCACCCTGGACAACTCGCCAAAGTGCCTATACCCTACCGATCCAGGACTGGACCCTAACCCTGGAGTAAAGGTGGACGATGTAACCCCGGGGTTAAGGTACAGGGTTATACCCTACCGATCCATGACTGGACCCTAACCCGGGAGTAAAGCTCCATAACTCGCTCAAATTTGCTCCGATTTTCGAAATTTAAACGGTTCTGCGTTTGTCACACTCAGCCCTTTCCATCCATACCCCGGAGTAATGTTGTCAGAGTTACGGTCAATCCAGGCGTAAAGCTGGCAAAGCTAACCCCGTTATATAACATAGCCTCGGCTACTCTACTCTGGGTAACAGGCGCCCGGTGGCAATAGGCTGTAACTTTCTTTTATTTATCAACAGATCTGGATCAAACTTGGCATGATCGTAGGGCTATTGTTCCTGAGTAAATGCTATTCTTACGTGTATGTTCAATTACGTTTAGTTTTAGAGCGGGAGCTCTCCCAAGAAAGATCGCTCTGGGTAATAGGCGAGTAATAGGCTGTCATTTTCCTTATTTCTCCTCATACGATCTGGATCAAATTTGGCATGAGTGTAGGGCTGCGCTTGCTGAGTACTTTTTATTCTTATGTTTATGGTCAATTACATATAGTCTGGCAGGCGGAGCTCTCCCAAGAGAGCTGCCTTTTCTGGGTACTAGGCGGGTAATAGGCTGTAACCTGTTTATTTCTTATCCGATCTGGATCAAATCTTGCAGGATTGTAGGGCTCGTGTTTGAGTGTAATTTGAGTCTCACGTTTTAGTTCAACTACTGATAGTTTGGGAGCTGAAGCTCCCCCCCTAGAGAGCTGCATCTGGGTAATAGGCGGGTAATAGACTGTAACTTTTCTATTTCTTATCCGATCTGGATCAAATTGGGCAGGAGTGTAGGGCTTACGATTATGTTCAATTACTAAAAGTTTCAACTACGCCAATGTATCTGATCTGGATCAACACTGTTTATCATTCACTTATTTGCCAACCAAAAGGTTAGCTATATGCGGGTAATGGGCTGTAACCGTTTTATTTCTCGTCCAATCTGGATCTAATTTCGCATGACTGTAGGGCTGTCCGGCTAGGTGGTCTGGAAAACTTTAGTTCTACGCTTTCGTTCGATTGCGTTTAGTTTTGGGAGCTTGAGGTATCCATAACTATACATACATACATATAAGCGCAAACAAAAATAAGGACGGTCAATGGGAGGCAACTCATGCATGCAGAAAAAACCAATGCAGAAAGAGGGACATGAATTACTTCCCTTGACTAAACTCTAACATATACACACACACACCCCAAACAGTGCCTAACTGGATGCCGGAGGTGATCTGGAGCCAAACGCTTTGCTTAGACTTACTAAAATAATACATTTCCTACTAGCTTGCACCCTCCCCTATACTGTACGTTCATATAAGTACAACAGATCTCCAGTTAACTGACTTACAGCCAGTCCAGGTAACCCAATGCATCAAAATGCACTCAAACACTGCCTAACTGGATGCCGTAAGCGATCTGGAGCCAAACTGTTTCCTTATACTGGCTAAAATAATACATTCCCTACTAGCTTGGATCCTACCCTATACTCTACCTTCATATAAGTACAACTGATCCTCAATCAACCGAGTTACAACGGGTCCAGGTAACACAATGCAAGCAAAATTCACTCAAATATTGCCTAACTGGAGTATGTCATTGATCTGGAGCCGAACTCTTTGCTTATTCCTAGTAAAACGCTGCATTTTCGTGTAGCTTACACCCTCCTCTATAGCACATGTTCATATAAGTACAACAGATATTCAATTAGCTGACCTACACGTTGCCCATGTAACACATTGCGTAAAAATTCCCCCAGATCTTGCCTAACTGTATTATGTAATGGATCTGGAGCCACACTGTTTGCTCATTCCGATTAAAACTAAACATTTTCTTGTAGCCGGCACCCTTCTATATACGGTAAGTACAACAGATCGTCCATTACCTGGCCTACAAGTCGCCCCCATGTAACACAATGCATCAAAAGTCACTCAAATAGTGCCGAAATAGATGCGCTACTTGAACTGGAGCTTAACTGCTTGCCTTTACCTACTGAAAATAGACATCTTCCGTCAGCTGGCACCCTCCTCTATACGATATGTGAATATAAGTACAACAGATCTGCAATTAGCAGAGCTACAAGAAGCAAACGTAACAACTAACACGTAACACACCTTGTCCAGCGGCGGCAGGTAACTCGGCCAAAAATGGCCCGATTTCAAAAAGGAGTTGGGTTCTGAACTCGGCTAGACGAGTGCTTTCCAACAATGTATAGAAAGCGTACTCTTTTTTTAGTTTGCAAATTTCAACCTTTTTCCCTAAGTGGGCTACCTACCTACCCCCTTAGCGAAAATTTGAAAAGAAAACGTCCCCCCCCCCGATCGCGCTGAAACTTGGCAGCAGTGTAGATCTATACTTCCTGAGTAACTTTCACTCTTATCGTCCTGTTCAATTAGCTATATCTAGGGAGCTGGAGCTCTCCCAAGACAGGTAACCCCCTCCATTTTAGACATTCAAGTGCACGTAACTCCGGGAAAAAATGGTCCGATTTCAATTCTGACTTGGGTTCTGAGCTCCTCTCGCCAACACCTTTCCAAACATATATAGTTATCCTACCTTTCAGTAAAACAAAAAGAAATCTCCAGTTTTGCCACCTCTCGCGCTCATGTACCAAACATGTCAAAGTTTTTTTGGGCTTCTTCGATTTTAATGAAACTTCACACATATGTTCAGATCCTTATTCTAAGCATTTCCGCTTCATACATTTATGTTCGAATCCTTCTCCTTATGCTCGAAACAGAGGGGTCGGGGCTACTTGAAGTCGTATTTTTAAACACCGTTTCCTTATTAAAGGCCGCTCACTCTGTCTGAGAAGGGTGGATTACATATCGGTAATTATTGGTCTTATCTCCCCTTAGAATGGGTCCCCCTCCCCCGCCGTTTGAGACCAGTGGGGGTCGGTCCCCCGCTGAGACAACCGGTGCCCGGGTCAACACCAGAAAGATGTGGGAATCGAACCCACAAAGTCGAGGACTTTACCATTTCTCTCTGTGTGGTGTTGAACATATTGCAAATAATTAGCGCTCAAGTACTCATTCGAAATCCCATTTCTCAAAACAATTACATTGTGTGCGCCGCGCCGCAATGGGTTACTCCTATCACGCATACTCTCATAACTCACTCAAATCTGCTCCGATTCTCAAAATGTCAACGGTTCTGAGTTTGCCGTACTCACCTCTTTCCATACATACCCCAGAGTAATGCTCTCAGAGTTACCCTTAACCCAGGAGTAAAGGTGGCAGAGCTAGAGTTAAGGGTTAGGGTTAAGGTTAGGGTTGCAGGGTTACGGTCAGGGTACAGGGTTAAGGTTAAGGTTGCAGGGTTATCCCCGGGGTTAACCCCCGGAGTATAGATAGAAGACTGTGCCCCGGAGTAAAGGTACACAGTGTTCAGGGTTATGTCTCCAGTCACCGAGTAAAGGTAATATAAGGTGCAAGGGTTAACTCTTCTGCCGCTTCTCCGAACGAAGGAATCTATTTTTAGTAACAACCTTTACTCTCGGTTAACCCCGCACGACACCATCCTCCAGTATAGCTTATATAGTAACTCTTTTATTTCTCATCAGATTGCACTCAAATTTGCCATGACGGAAGAGCTCCCTTTATGTAGCATTTTCTATTCTTACATTCATTATCAATTACTTATAGTTCGGGAGCTGGAGCTCTCCGAAGAGAGCTTCATTCAAAATGTCAACTGCGCAGCGCCGCCGAAATGGTCAGATTTCAGTAAGCACTTGAAGGATGCCTTTACTGCCTAGTGTTGTTTCTTACACTCAATATCAGCTACTTATAGTTCGGGAGCTGGAGCTCTCCAAAGAGAGCTCTATTCAAAAATTCAACTCCAGGTAACCAGGCCCCCGATATGGTCCGATTTCAGAAAGCACTTCAAGGATGCCTCCTTTACTGCTGGCTAGTGCTGTTTCTTACATTCAATATCAATTACAATTATAGTTCGGGAGCTGCTGGAGCTCTCCAAAGGGAGCTTTATTCAAACATTCAACTGCAGGCAACTAGGCCAAAATGGTCAGATTTCACAGACGACTTCGAGGCTACCTTTACTGGCTAATGTTTATTAGTACATTAATGAACCCGAACTTATGGTTCGGGAGATGGAGCTCTCCAAAGAGAGCTTTATTCAAAAATTCAGCTCCAGGTAACTAGGCCCCCTCCCCGGCCCCCCCTGATGATCCGATTTCAGACAGCACTTCAAGGCTACCTGTACGGGGGCGGGTAATGTTTATTCTGGTATTTATTCATGAACAAGTACTAATAGTTCGGGAGCTGGAGCTCTCCAAAGGGAGCTTTACTTACAATTTCAACGGCCCGTAACTAGGCCGCCAAAAATAATGGTCCGTTTTCAAAACTGACATCACCTAACTAATCCTGAGTACCGTTCATTCTTATCTTTCTCCGTCCAATTCATTCTACCGAGGGAGCTGCATGGAGCTACCGGGAGCTTTATTTACATGTATGCAAACAATAACCAACAGAGCAATTACTTTTTACATACCTTGTTTCCAAATTCCTTGAATTAATCCTACACTATACATTCACATCCAATTTATAACACACACCAAAGCACAATGCCTGTAGCTCGATTCTTGATTTTTAAATTGCTGCACCACGTGACTGTTTCAGCCAATCAGACTAGGGGTGGACATGTCCACCCTGGACAACTCGCCAAAGTGCCTATACCCTACCGATCCAGGACTGGACCCTAACCCTGGAGTAAAGGTGGACGATGTAACCCCGGGGTTAAGGTACAGGGTTATACCCTACCGATCCATGACTGGACCCTAACCCGGGAGTAAAGCTCCATAACTCGCTCAAATTTGCTCCGATTTTCGAAATTTAAACGGTTCTGCGTTTGTCACACTCAGCCCTTTCCATCCATACCCCGGAGTAATGTTGTCAGAGTTACGGTCAATCCAGGCGTAAAGCTGGCAAAGCTAACCCCGTTATATAACATAGCCTCGGCTACTCTACTCTGGGTAACAGGCGCCCGGTGGCAATAGGCTGTAACTTTCTTTTATTTATCAACAGATCTGGATCAAACTTGGCATGATCGTAGGGCTATTGTTCCTGAGTAAATGCTATTCTTACGTGTATGTTCAATTACGTTTAGTTTTAGAGCGGGAGCTCTCCCAAGAAAGATCGCTCTGGGTAATAGGCGAGTAATAGGCTGTCATTTTCCTTATTTCTCCTCATACGATCTGGATCAAATTTGGCATGAGTATAGGGCTGCGCTTGCTGAGTACTTTTTATTCTTATGTTTATGGTCAATTACATATAGTCTGGCAGGCGGAGCTCTCCCAAGAGAGCTGCCTTTTCTGGGTACTAGGCGGGTAATAGGCTGTAACCTGTTTATTTCTTATCCGATCTGGATCAAATCTTGCAGGATTGTAGGGCTCGTGTTTGAGTGTAATTTGAGTCTCACGTTTTAGTTCAACTACTGATAGTTTGGGAGCTGAAGCTCCCCCCCCTAGAGAGCTGCATCTGGGTAATAGGCGGGTAATAGACTGTAACTTTTCTATTTCTTATCCGATCTGGATCAAATTGGGCAGGAGTGTAGGGCTTACGATTATGTTCAATTACTAAAAGTTTCAACTACGCCAATGTATCTGATCTGGATCAACACTGTTTATCATTCACTTATTTGCCAACCAAAAGGTTAGCTATATGCGGGTAATGGGCTGTAACCGTTTTATTTCTCGTCCAATCTGGATCTAATTTCGCATGACTGTAGGGCTGTCCGGCTAGGTGGTCTGGAAAACTTTAGTTCTACGCTTTCGTTCGATTGCGTTTAGTTTTGGGAGCTTGAGGTATCCATAACTATACATACATACATATAAGCGCAAACAAAAATAAGGACGGTCAATGGGAGGCAACTCATGCATGCAGAAAAAACCAATGCAGAAAGAGGGACATGAATTACTTCCCTTGACTAAACTCTAACATATACACACACACACCCCAAACAGTGCCTAACTGGATGCCGGAGGTGATCTGGAGCCAAACGCTTTGCTTAGACTTACTAAAATAATACATTTCCTACTAGCTTGCACCCTCCCCTATACTGTACGTTCATATAAGTACAACAGATCTCCAGTTAACTGACTTACAGCCAGTCCAGGTAACCCAATGCATCAAAATGCACTCAAACACTGCCTAACTGGATGCCGTAAGCGATCTGGAGCCAAACTGTTTCCTTATACTGGCTAAAATAATACATTCCCTACTAGCTTGGATCCTACCCTATACTCTACCTTCATATAAGTACAACTGATCCTCAATCAACCGAGTTACAACGGGTCCAGGTAACACAATGCAAGCAAAATTCACTCAAATATTGCCTAACTGGAGTATGTCATTGATCTGGAGCCGAACTCTTTGCTTATTCCTAGTAAAACGCTGCATTTTCGTGTAGCTTACACCCTCCTCTATAGCACATGTTCATATAAGTACAACAGATATTCAATTAGCTGACCTACACGTTGCCCATGTAACACATTGCGTAAAAATTCCCCCAGATCTTGCCTAACTGTATTATGTAATGGATCTGGAGCCACACTGTTTGCTCATTCCGATTAAAACTAAACATTTTCTTGTAGCCGGCACCCTTCTATATACGGTAAGTACAACAGATCGTCCATTACCTGGCCTACAAGTCGCCCCCATGTAACACAATGCATCAAAAGTCACTCAAATAGTGCCGAAATAGATGCGCTACTTGAACTGGAGCTTAACTGCTTGCCTTTACCTACTGAAAATAGACATCTTCCGTCAGCTGGCACCCTCCTCTATACGATATGTGAATATAAGTACAACAGATCTGCAATTAGCAGAGCTACAAGAAGCAAACGTAACAACTAACACGTAACACACCTTGTCCAGCGGCGGCAGGTAACTCGGCCAAAAATGGCCCGATTTCAAAAAGGAGTTGGGTTCTGAACTCGGCTAGACGAGTGCTTTCCAACAATGTATAGAAAGCGTACTCTTTTTTTAGTTTGCAAATTTCAACCTTTTTCCCTAAGTGGGCTACCTACCTACCCCCTTAGCGAAAATTTGAAAAGAAAACGTCCCCCCCCCCCCGATCGCGCTGAAACTTGGCAGCAGTGTAGATCTATACTTCCTGAGTAACTTTCACTCTTATCGTCCTGTTCAATTAGCTATATTTAGGGAGCTGGAGCTCTCCCAAGACAGGTAACCCCCTCCATTTTAGACATTCAAGTGCACGTAACTCCGGGAAAAAATGGTCCGATTTCAATTCTGACTTGGGTTCTGAGCTCCTCTCGCCAACACCTTTCCAAACATATATAGTTATCCTACCTTTCAGTAAAACAAAAAGAAATCTCCAGTTTTGCCACCTCTCGCGCTCATGTACCAAACATGTCAAAGTTTTTTTGGGCTTCTTCGATTTTAATGAAACTTCACACATATGTTCAGATCCTTATTCTAAGCATTTCCGCTTCATACATTTATGTTCGAATCCTTCTCCTTATGCTCGAAACAGAGGGGTCGGGGCTACTTGAAGTCGTATTTTTAAACACCGTTTCCTTATTAAAGGCCGCTCACTCTGTCTGAGAAGGGTGGATTACATATCGATAATTATTGGTCTTATCTCCCCTTAGAATGGGTCCCCCTCCCCCGCCGTTTGAGACCAGTGGGGGTCGGTCCCCCGCTGAGACAACCGGTGCCCGGGTCAACACCAGAAAGATGTGGGAATCGAACCCACAAAGTCGAGGACTTTACCATTTCTCTCTGTGTGGTGTTGAACATATTGCAAATAATTAGCGCTCAAGTACTCATTCGAAATCCCATTTCTCAAAACAATTACATTGTGTGCGCCGCGCCGCAATGGGTTACTCCTATCACGCATACTCTCATAACTCACTCAAATCTGCTCCGATTCTCAAAATGTCAACGGTTCTGAGTTTGCCGTACTCACCTCTTTCCATACATACCCCAGAGTAATGCTCTCAGAGTTACCCTTAACCCAGGAGTAAAGGTGGCAGAGCTAGAGTTAAGGGTTAGGGTTAAGGTTAGGGTTGCAGGGTTACGGTCAGGGTACAGGGTTAAGGTTAAGGTTGCAGGGTTATCCCCGGGGTTAACCCCCGGAGTATAGATAGAAGACTGTGCCCCGGAGTAAAGGTACACAGTGTTCAGGGTTATGTCTCCAGTCACCGAGTAAAGGTAATATAAGGTGCAAGGGTTAACTCTTCTGCCGCTTCTCCGAACGAAGGAATCTATTTTTAGTAACAACCTTTACTCTCGGTTAACCCCGCACGACACCATCCTCCAGTATAGCTTATATAGTAACTCTTTTATTTCTCATCAGATTGCACTCAAATTTGCCATGACGGAAGAGCTCCCTTTATGTAGCATTTTCTATTCTTACATTCATTATCAATTACTTATAGTTCGGGAGCTGGAGCTCTCCGAAGAGAGCTTCATTCAAAATGTCAACTGCGCAGCGCCGCCGAAATGGTCAGATTTCAGTAAGCACTTGAAGGATGCCTTTACTGCCTAGTGTTGTTTCTTACACTCAATATCAGCTACTTATAGTTCGGGAGCTGGAGCTCTCCAAAGAGAGCTCTATTCAAAAATTCAACTCCAGGTAACCAGGCCCCCGATATGGTCCGATTTCAGAAAGCACTTCAAGGATGCCTCCTTTACTGCTGGCTAGTGCTGTTTCTTACATTCAATATCAATTACAATTATAGTTCGGGAGCTGCTGGAGCTCTCCAAAGGGAGCTTTATTCAAACATTCAACTGCAGGCAACTAGGCCAAAATGGTCAGATTTCACAGACGACTTCGAGGCTACCTTTACTGGCTAATGTTTATTAGTACATTAATGAACCCGAACTTATGGTTCGGGAGATGGAGCTCTCCAAAGAGAGCTTTATTCAAAAATTCAGCTCCAGGTAACTAGGCCCCCTCCCCGGCCCCCCCCCCCCCTGATGATCCGATTTCAGACAGCACTTCAAGGCTACCTGTACGGGGGCGGGTAATGTTTATTCTGGTATTTATTCATGAACAAGTACTAATAGTTCGGGAGCTGGAGCTCTCCAAAGGGAGCTTTACTTACAATTTCAACGGCCCGTAACTAGGCCGCCAAAAATAATGGTCCGTTTTCAAAACTGACATCACCTAACTAATCCTGAGTACCGTTCATTCTTATCTTTCTCCGTCCAATTCATTCTACCGAGGGAGCTGCATGGAGCTACCGGGAGCTTTATTTACATGTATGCAAACAATAACCAACAGAGCAATTACTTTTTACATACCTTGTTTCCAAATTCCTTGAATTAATCCTACACTATACATTCACATCCAATTTATAACACACACCAAAGCACAATGCCTGTAGCTCGATTCTTGATTTTTAAATTGCTGCACCACGTGACTGTTTCAGCCAATCAGACTAGGGGTGGACATGTCCACCCTGGACAACTCGCCAAAGTGCCTATACCCTACCGATCCAGGACTGGACCCTAACCCTGGAGTAAAGGTGGACGATGTAACCCCGGGGTTAAGGTACAGGGTTATACCCTACCGATCCATGACTGGACCCTAACCCGGGAGTAAAGCTCCATAACTCGCTCAAATTTGCTCCGATTTTCGAAATTTAAACGGTTCTGCGTTTGTCACACTCAGCCCTTTCCATCCATACCCCGGAGTAATGTTGTCAGAGTTACGGTCAATCCAGGCGTAAAGCTGGCAAAGCTAACCCCGTTATATAACATAGCCTCGGCTACTCTACTCTGGGTAACAGGCGCCCGGTGGCAATAGGCTGTAACTTTCTTTTATTTATCAACAGATCTGGATCAAACTTGGCATGATCGTAGGGCTATTGTTCCTGAGTAAATGCTATTCTTACGTGTATGTTCAATTACGTTTAGTTTTAGAGCGGGAGCTCTCCCAAGAAAGATCGCTCTGGGTAATAGGCGAGTAATAGGCTGTCATTTTCCTTATTTCTCCTCATACGATCTGGATCAAATTTGGCATGAGTGTAGGGCTGCGCTTGCTGAGTACTTTTTATTCTTATGTTTATGGTCAATTACATATAGTCTGGCAGGCGGAGCTCTCCCAAGAGAGCTGCCTTTTCTGGGTACTAGGCGGGTAATAGGCTGTAACCTGTTTATTTCTTATCCGATCTGGATCAAATCTTGCAGGATTGTAGGGCTCGTGTTTGAGTGTAATTTGAGTCTCACGTTTTAGTTCAACTACTGATAGTTTGGGAGCTGAAGCTCCCCCCCTAGAGAGCTGCATCTGGGTAATAGGCGGGTAATAGACTGTAACTTTTCTATTTCTTATCCGATCTGGATCAAATTGGGCAGGAGTGTAGGGCTTACGATTATGTTCAATTACTAAAAGTTTCAACTACGCCAATGTATCTGATCTGGATCAACACTGTTTATCATTCACTTATTTGCCAACCAAAAGGTTAGCTATATGCGGGTAATGGGCTGTAACCGTTTTATTTCTCGTCCAATCTGGATCTAATTTCGCATGACTGTAGGGCTGTCCGGCTAGGTGGTCTGGAAAACTTTAGTTCTACGCTTTCGTTCGATTGCGTTTAGTTTTGGGAGCTTGAGGTATCCATAACTATACATACATACATATAAGCGCAAACAAAAATAAGGACGGTCAATGGGAGGCAACTCATGCATGCAGAAAAAACCAATGCAGAAAGAGGGACATGAATTACTTCCCTTGACTAAACTCTAACATATACACACACACACCCCAAACAGTGCCTAACTGGATGCCGGAGGTGATCTGGAGCCAAACGCTTTGCTTAGACTTACTAAAATAATACATTTCCTACTAGCTTGCACCCTCCCCTATACTGTACGTTCATATAAGTACAACAGATCTCCAGTTAACTGACTTACAGCCAGTCCAGGTAACCCAATGCATCAAAATGCACTCAAACACTGCCTAACTGGATGCCGTAAGCGATCTGGAGCCAAACTGTTTCCTTATACTGGCTAAAATAATACATTCCCTACTAGCTTGGATCCTACCCTATACTCTACCTTCATATAAGTACAACTGATCCTCAATCAACCGAGTTACAACGGGTCCAGGTAACACAATGCAAGCAAAATTCACTCAAATATTGCCTAACTGGAGTATGTCATTGATCTGGAGCCGAACTCTTTGCTTATTCCTAGTAAAACGCTGCATTTTCGTGTAGCTTACACCCTCCTCTATAGCACATGTTCATATAAGTACAACAGATATTCAATTAGCTGACCTACACGTTGCCCATGTAACACATTGCGTAAAAATTCCCCCAGATCTTGCCTAACTGTATTATGTAATGGATCTGGAGCCACACTGTTTGCTCATTCCGATTAAAACTAAACATTTTCTTGTAGCCGGCACCCTTCTATATACGGTAAGTACAACAGATCGTCCATTACCTGGCCTACAAGTCGCCCCCATGTAACACAATGCATCAAAAGTCACTCAAATAGTGCCGAAATAGATGCGCTACTTGAACTGGAGCTTAACTGCTTGCCTTTACCTACTGAAAATAGACATCTTCCGTCAGCTGGCACCCTCCTCTATACGATATGTGAATATAAGTACAACAGATCTGCAATTAGCAGAGCTACAAGAAGCAAACGTAACAACTAACACGTAACACACCTTGTCCAGCGGCGGCAGGTAACTCGGCCAAAAATGGCCCGATTTCAAAAAGGACTTGGGTTCTGAACTCGGCTAGACGAGTGCTTTCCAACAATGTATAGAAAGCGTACTCTTTTTTTAGTTTGCAAATTTCAACCTTTTTCCCTAAGTGGGCTACCTACCTACCCCCTTAGCGAAAATTTGCACAAGAAAACGTCCCCCCCGATCGCGCTGAAACTTGGCAGCAGTGTAGATCTATACTTCCTGAGTAACTTTCATTCTTATCGTCCTGTTCAATTAGCTATATTTAGGGAGCTGGAGCTCTCCCAAGACAGGTAACCCCCTCCATTTTAGACATTCAAGTGCACGTAACTCCGGGAAAAAATGCTCCGATTTCAATTCTGACTTGGGTTCTGAGCTCCTCTCGCCAACACCTTTCCAAACATATATAGTTATCCTACCTTTCAGTAAAACAAAAAGAAATCTCCAGTTTTGCCACCTCTCGCGCTCATGTACCAAACATGTCAAAGTTTTTTGGGCTTCTTCGATTTTAATGAAACTTCACACATATGTTCAGATCCTTATTCTAAGCATTTCCGCTTCATACATTTATGTTCGAATCCTTCTCCTTATGCTCGAAACAGAGGGGTCGGGGCTACTTGAAGTCGTATTTTTAAACACCGTTTCCTTATTAAAGGCCGCTCACTCTGTCTGAGAAGGGTGGATTACATATCGGTAATTATTGGTCTTATCTCCCCTTAGAATGGGTCCCCCTCCCCCGCCGTTTGAGACCAGTGGGGGTCGGTCCCCCGCTGAGACAACCGGTGCCCGGGTCAACACCAGAAAGATGTGGGAATCGAACCCACAAAGTCGAGGACTTTACCATTTCTCTCTGTGTGGTGTTGAACATATTGCAAATAATTAGCGCTCAAGTACTCATTCGAAATCCCATTTCTCAAAACAATTACATTGTGTGCGCCGCGCCGCAATGGGTTACTCCTATCACGCATACTCTCATAACTCACTCAAATCTGCTCCGATTCTCAAAATGTCAACGGTTCTGAGTTTGCCGTACTCACCTCTTTCCATACATACCCCAGAGTAATGCTCTCAGAGTTACCCTTAACCCAGGAGTAAAGGTGGCAGAGCTAGAGTTAAGGGTTAGGGTTAAGGTTAGGGTTGCAGGGTTACGGTCAGGGTACAGGGTTAAGGTTAAGGTTGCAGGGTTATCCCCGGGGTTAACCCCCGGAGTATAGATAGAAGACTGTGCCCCGGAGTAAAGGTACACAGTGTTCAGGGTTATGTCTCCAGTCACCGAGTAAAGGTAATATAAGGTGCAAGGGTTAACTCTTCTGCCGCTTCTCCGAACGAAGGAATCTATTTTTAGTAACAACCTTTACTCTCGGTTAACCCCGCACGACACCATCCTCCAGTATAGCTTATATAGTAACTCTTTTATTTCTCATCAGATTGCACTCAAATTTGCCATGACGGAAGAGCTCCCTTTATGTAGCATTTTCTATTCTTACATTCATTATCAATTACTTATAGTTCGGGAGCTGGAGCTCTCCGAAGAGAGCTTCATTCAAAATGTCAACTGCGCAGCGCCGCCGAAATGGTCAGATTTCAGTAAGCACTTGAAGGATGCCTTTACTGCCTAGTGTTGTTTCTTACACTCAATATCAGCTACTTATAGTTCGGGAGCTGGAGCTCTCCAAAGAGAGCTCTATTCAAAAATTCAACTCCAGGTAACCAGGCCCCCGATATGGTCCGATTTCAGAAAGCACTTCAAGGATGCCTCCTTTACTGCCGGCTAGTGCTGTTTCTTACATTCAATATCAATTACAATTATAGTTCGGGAGCTGCTGGAGCTCTCCAAAGGGAGCTTTATTCAAACATTCAACTGCAGGCAACTAGGCCAAAATGGTCAGATTTCACAGACGACTTCGAGGCTACCTTTACTGGCTAATGTTTATTAGTACATTAATGAACCCGAACTTATGGTTCGGGAGATGGAGCTCTCCAAAGAGAGCTTTATTCAAAAATTCAGCTCCAGGTAACTAGGCCCCCTCCCCGGCCCCCCCCTGATGATCCGATTTCAGACAGCACTTCAAGGCTACCTGTACGGGGGCGGGTAATGTTTATTCTGGTATTTATTCATGAACAAGTACTAATAGTTCGGGAGCTGGAGCTCTCCAAAGGGAGCTTTACTTACAATTTCAACGGCCCGTAACTAGGCCGCCAAAAATAATGGTCCGTTTTCAAAACTGACATCACCTAACTAATCCTGAGTACCGTTCATTCTTATCTTTCTCCGTCCAATTCATTCTACCGAGGGAGCTGCATGGAGCTACCGGGAGCTTTATTTACATGTATGCAAACAATAACCAACAGAGCAATTACTTTTTACATACCTTGTTTCCAAATTCCTTGAATTAATCCTACACTATACATTCACATCCAATTTATAACACACACCAAAGCACAATGCCTGTAGCTCGATTCTTGATTTTTAAATTGCTGCACCACGTGACTGTTTCAGCCAATCAGACTAGGGGTGGACATGTCCACCCTGGACAACTCGCCAAAGTGCCTATACCCTAACCCTAACCCTAACCCTAACCCTAACCCTAACCCTAACCCTAACCCTAACCCTAACCCTAACCCTAACCCTAACCCTAACCCTAACCTAACCCTAACCCTAACCCTAACCCTAACCCTAACCCTAACCCTAACCCTAACCCTAACCCTGGGTCTACTCTGTTTGCAAATGCGTGAAAACATGTTTATATGAGGGAAAGGGTTAATTAGAGAAAAGGAAAATTTCAGAATTGTGTAGATTTGAAACCATTGTGATAAATAGTGCAGTTACTCCTATGGAGCAAATGCTCTATTTATCACAAAGGTTTTTTTCAGATCCTACCTCTTTGAATCAATCTACTGATAAGGAGCATTAATTAGAGACAAGGAAAATTTCAGAATTGTGTAGATTTGAAATAATTCTATGGAGCAAATGCTCTATTTATCACAATGGTTTCATAAAGTGACTATTACAAAGGCGTAGAACAAAGGCTTTTTAGCTCACCAGAGCACAAAGTGTTCAGGGTGAGCTTTTGTGATTGCCTTATGTCCGTCGTCCGTCGTCGTTCGTCGTCCCGCGTCAACAATTTGTACCATCATCTGTAGGTCCTCTACAAATGTTATATAAATTATGCCCCTGGAGTCAAAATTGGCCCCACCCTGCGGGTGTCAAGTTTTCAAAAGAAACATATTGTGAAAACTTTGAAAATCTTCTCATCTGAAACTGGAAGGTTCTCAACTTTCAGATTTGGCACATAGCATCATATTTACATTCTCTACAAAAGTAGACCCTGGGGTCAAAATTGGCCCCGTCCCACGGGTGGCCAGTTTTTTTTAAGTAGACTGTTCTTTAAGTTTTCTTTAGCACTAGCAGAGTGTTGAGTTCACTTAGTAGTTATAGGCATAGGAAAGCTTTAAAAATCTACTTGTCAAAAACTGTAAGTCCCAGAGCTTAGATATTTGGTGTATATATTTACTTAGTATATCTTTATAAATTTTGTAAATATCATAGTTCTGAGGTTAAATTTGGCCCTGCCCTGCCCTGTGGGTTATACTTTATAATAGACTTCTACAGTCTAAGGGGTTCCTCCTCTGTCTTGGACTGCAGATAGCCAGGGTTAGTCTTATGCAAGAGGTCAAGTTCCTGTTCACTGTTATGTTGTCTGCTTCAGAATTACTGTCTGTTCACACTGTTTTAACCCATTCCCTCATAGGCTATTTTTAGATCTAACCTCTTTCAATAAATCTACCTAAAATGAGCATTAATTAGAGAAAAGGAAAAATTCAGAATTGTTTAAATTTTAAACCATTGTGATAAATAGAGCATTTGCTCCTATGGGGCAAATGCTCTATTTATCACAATGGTTTCATCAATTGACTATTACAGAGGCATACAAAGGTAAATTTATGGAATAAAGGATTAGTGCATATCAATCTTACAAGTATCTCTCTTGTACAAACCACACATGAAGTTCACATAATTATGCACCAGATCAGAATCCAAACTGTGTGCAAATTAGAAATCACCTCTTAAACTGGAATTTCTCAGCTTTCATATTGGCACATATCATAATCTTGAGGTCCTCTACAAAAAATATATGAATTATGTCCATGGGTTCAAATGAAGCCCTGCCCCAGGGGTGGTAAGTTTTCTATAGAAACATACTGAAAACTTTGAAAATCTTCTCCTGAGTGTCTGGTGAGTGATATCAGGGCTATCATGGTCCTCTTGTTTCTTTGTATGTTTGAATTGATTTTTATGGGAAAAGTTATGTCTGGCGGTGTGTAAGGAAATAAATGGTTGGAATTTTAATGATTCGTTTTGTGTCTTCTATTTTGGAACAGTTGCCAGACCCAACAAAGTGACCAAAGGCACCCTCATTGAGAATAATATTAAATATGACACAAGTGGTGACTTCAAAAAGCTTCTAATTGCAACAGCACAGGTCTCGTGTCAATGTTGTCTCAAACTACACTGTTGTAGAAATACAATCAAACCAGTGGTCAGCCGCCATTTAGTGAAGAAGTCAATGGAATAACTAAAGATAGTTTACCTGTTTAACCCATTTTATGCTAATTTTATCAGGATTCCTCCTTTGAAAACGACACGTTTATGCTAATTTTAGGAGTAAAGTTAAACAAACAGTGCAGACCCTGATAAGGGTTTGCCCTGTTTGCAGAAAGTACATTTCCAGCATAGAAAACGTTAATGCAGGTTTTGAGTATTACATCAATATTGATCGGAGTGTTTGTACCCCCCCCCCCTCTCGAGATCAAAACGGAGGGGTCAAGCATGCTGCGGGACGTTTGTGATTTACAAACATTTCTAGTTGACCTCTGTATGTTTACGAGGTACAGAGGGAACACACTTTATAGTCGTCATGTAAAACCTGTCTTAAGTGAACATGCTGTGAGGAAGCATGCACTAAATGCTGCCAGCATCAATGACTGGTTACAGCTTAATGCATGTCGGAATTAATTCAGAATTTTACTACATGTCTACTATGAGTATTAAGCAGCCACCTGACTTGGAAGCTTCTTGAAACTTCTATTTAATGATCACTTAACACAGGTTCTATTATACATTGGGAATAAGTTTTCCCGAAATAAGGTGCCCTCGTTTTGGGTCATTGTCACGTAATGCTAAACTTTTATAGTGCTTTACATAATGCAGACAGAGGCAAAGGTTTACGGCTGTAATATTTGACAGAAGCAGATCAGACAGTACACAAAAGATAATGTACTGTTCATGGTTAGAACAATCTTTCATCGAAAAAGAAGAATGTAAAAAGTAGCACTAAAATTTTAATCAGCGGTGTTTTCTTCCATCGAAACCAGTACAGTAAAACCTCTCTATTACGGTCACTAAATGTTTTAACTATTTGATATTTAGTTCAGGCGGCTGCTTAAAGCAATATGAATGTAAAACAAAACGCTTTTAAAGGAATTTTAGACCTGCCAGTAATTAATGTAATTGAGTGGCCGTAACAGAGAGGTTTTACTGTAGTAGCACGTTATATTGACACATAGATAGCCTAATACATTCAAACAAGAGTTAATGTACGCTTTATGTTTAGAACAATGTTCCAACGAAACAAAAAGAGGAATAATGTAAAGAGTAGCACGAACAGGTTTAATTAAGGGTGTTTTCTTCCATCGAAACGAAACGAAGAAAACCAAGAGTAGCACGCTATATTAGACACATAGATACATACATATTAAAAAATAACAACGAAAAGCAGTGTTCAGTCAAACCGGTATTAAGCGACCACTGAATAATATAGCCTGTTGACAAAGTGACATTAATCCTTATACTGCCGATCGCGACTTGACTAGGGTTAAAGGTTAAAGGACTTGCAAAAGGTTAAATTAAAAATCAGACGGTCGAATTACAAATACATTAATTTTAATTACGGTTATACTTACGTGTTTTTAAGGCACATGTTGCACAGAAATCCTATTATATATAATATATGATCGCCAATGACACAATGACATCTTACAAAAAAGTGTTTTTTTTCCTTTAATATCTTTATTCACATGATCGCTAATGACACCATAATAACATCTTATGCATTTTACAAAGGCAACATACACGTTTTTTCAATATCTTTATTCATTTCATTATTATTTAATTTTCAGCCGTATATTTTCAAGATACAAATATATATTTGAATTCAAAGGATATATTTGCAATGTATTCGGACTAACTAAAGCATGAAATATCATGCACAATTATCATCTGATTAGGGTCTGTATATTTGACATCACACGCAGGTCAACTTCTTTACCAAAAGTATGAAAGTGATTTGTAAATGTTTCTTGGGTCTGCTCTTGTTGGATTTAAACATAATACTCATGTCATATTTGAATCGTTTTAAACTGGATATCGCACTAACTTCAACGTTAATTATATTAGAATACGGTCTGCTTCAATGAACGTTTTAATGACGGCAAACTCAAATTAAATATGACGTGCATGTTGATTTTATCCATTCCCTTTATGTTTTCGAAACGCAAAGACGGTATGGATGACATATTTAAAGACGAAATGAAAATGCCAATATTGTGTACAACTTTCAAACATCTGTTTTGACGTTTGGATTTACACATGTTATGAGTTGAATGTGTCTATGCCTGACCTTGGCACGTTTGTACCGAGGTAAAAAGTGCATGTGTGCAAACCTTGTACCGACATACAGTACAAGCCTCGCGGACTTTTTGTTTTCCGCGGCCCATCGCAATTTTATCCAACGCGGACACGGGTATTTTTGTCCGCGCTGATATGCGGTCTTCCGCAATCGAGCGCGGGTTGTGATGGGTCCGCGCTGGTCCCTCCACAGGGGCACTCGTCGCCGGGCGCGATCGTTATCACCGCAGGTCGCGGTGGTATCATCGTGGACCACTGTGTACCACTGCGGATCGCGCTGGACCTTACCTGGATTGATATTTATATCCTTTTCATCCTTTTATATCCATTTTCACGGCTTATCTTTCTCTTTACAAGTACATACAAATATATACATCCACATTTTGCAAAATTGATATGAAATGTATGAAATAAAACACTCGAGAAATGGTTCGTTTAGACTAATTCCAAACCGAAACTGTTCTGCATTCGGCAAACACAAATTAATTCATCCATTATTTTTGGCGCGTTTGATTGTACTGGAATATAACCTGTCCGTGAATTGTCTGATTCGTTTCTGCATAATATGTGTGCGATATTCTAGTATGCTTTCTATTTCAATTATTTGTTGTTCAATACGTAAGATGTTTTATATAGAAACACGGAACACCCGTTAAACACAAAACACACACACAATAAGTTACTAGGTTGTATAACTTGTATCAGGTTTGCATACGTTTGTGCACATTGTTAATGAATTCATCTTCATTTCGACTCTATGTTTTAGGTTCCAATTCTAATTCCCAATCGATTTTGTTTTCAGTTTCACATCAGTGTAAATTTTAATTATCAGAAATCTACTGGAAACGACCAACAAAACCTATTGATTCTGTTATGAGAATAGTCCTGACTGGTCTTCTTATGATTTCTGTATAGATCTACATGTATATAAATATTGTTCTGGCAGACGAAAGAATTGAGGGATTTTATTTACTAATACATCTAATATCAATTCAGCCAGGTGAGTTGTAAAGTTAGAAGTTTTCTCCATTATTTAGTCTTGGTTCGGCAGCTTAAATGTACGTTTTAACCAGTTTCAATAGCCATTCGAATAATACTTGTATGGTTGTTTTATTACCCTTGTGCTTAATATTTTACTGTGTACAAATGTACCTGTGTACATGTTTTGTATTTCTGCTTGATGTACATGTACTGCATGTTTAGATTCTGCTCAATCGATTCACTGCCATGATGTACCTGCATCCTATGGATTAAAAAAGATAATCCATTTTTTTTCTAAAAACGTAGATATAGATGTAAACCAGTTTTTGGTTCTGGTTTGATAATGAGATATTGCACGTCTGGTCTAGATCTAAAGTGTTGTTAATGTCTTGGCAACCGAATTCTGGGAGTGAAGGGGCATACGAATTAAATTAATCAATGTTATTAAAGAAGCGTATACAGTATGTACATGGTTTATCAAACCACTGACCTCGTACACCCACATTCTTTCGTTAAACGGATATGTCTAAACCAACGTGTCGCCTGCTTAAATTCCATGACCTATTCCTTATTTAGAAATAGATCACAATTTCCCCATTGTAAGTTGTATTTACTATTAAAGCCTTCCATGTCAAACTTGAAAACTCTAATGTTTGCAAACAGTTTGGATCCTGATCAGACGCCGCGTCTGATAAGGATCCAAACCATTTGACACTTATATTAAAGTTTCTTAAGACCCATTCCTCCATACATGTAGGCTCAATTTGGATCCAACCTCTTTGAATAAATCTACCGAAAAGGAGCATTAAGTAGATAAAATTATTGTTTTTAGAATTTTGTAATTTGAAACCATTGTGTTAAATAGAGCATATACTCCTATACGTGTAGGAGCAAATGCTCTTTTTATCACATTGGTTTCAACAGGTGACTTTTACAGAGGCGTAGAAAGGAGTATTTATGGAGGAAAGGGTTAAGTAAAAAACTATCATAATTTTTTTATAAAGAAAAGTAGATGAAACATGTAAGCAGACAATGATTTGACATTGACTATTTTAGTGGATTATTACGTCATAATGACAGTGAAGGGGTTTATAGCATACAGTACAGATTACAGCAAACACCTCCTTTCAACAACACTTTAAATGAATCCCCAAAACTTACAGTGGAACCTCTCTACATCGATACATGTACAAATAAAATGTCTGTTTTAAGACAGGTGGCAGATTAATGCAGGATAAAAGTACTTTTGTCCTGCATTAAGCGGTCACTTGTATTCAAAAGATCCCAGGTATTCCTTACTGGGTTGTCTCTTGAGAGAGAGTTGCCATGAAACTCCGATGAGCAACAACCTCTCTACAACGACAATACAGAAGTTTATATCTCCCAGAGTGTTGCTTTGCAGAGGTTATACTGTAGTTATCATTTATTAATAAATACGTACAGCAAAATATATATCTCATACATGTACGCCAACTTTCTTTCTTTTTAAAAGCATATTTCTTAATTTAAATGCCAATTTCTAGTTTTAAAGTAAGCCGGTGGTCTAATATTCGATGCGTTAAAAATGTAACTGCCCCTGATAATAACAAAATTACTGCAAAACCTTATAAAACGAACCCTGTGACCATACCGAGAACATGACCTGATTAGAGAGGTTCTCAAACCGGTATAGCGAAGTAAAATAACAATTCAAAACAGTTGAATTGGCCGTCATTTAAAAAAGGTGGTAACTAAACACAGGATACATGTAGCTCCAATATCGGTTTAGAAAGATTATCGGTTAAGGGGCGGCGATTGTAAACAACCATTCTTAAAAATGTTGATTTGACGATCGTTTAAAACAGATGACAGCTAATTGCACATTGAAGTAATTTAGAAAGCTCCTTACTCTTTCTGCATTACCGATTTCCTGTGTAATCAACCGTCCGTTTTTAGAACAATGTAGGTATTTTCTTTTTTATCCTTTGCGAGCAAGTAGAGCAAGTAAAATAAAATAAAATTTGAAGGGGACAAATGTCAGCCCTATCCTCCCATGCCCAAATAGGAGAACAAATGTCCTAGAGAGAAAATGTCCGTATACCGAAGGGTAGATACAATGTACAACAAGAAGCTGGGATGAATCGGCCTTCAGGAACGCCCTATACATAACTAGCTGAACTTTGGAAAAAAAGATCCCATGATCTGACCTTTCTTTGAAATGGAAGACATTCTTATTTATATGTTGGACATGCCTCATATGTCGAATAGGGGTACACTCAAAAACCCTTTACTACAAAAGCTCCTCATCTAAAAGCCCCTCACTACAGAAGCCCCTCGATCAAAAGCCCCTCACTAAAATGGCCAAGGCTTACAAAAGTCCCCCACTATTTTTGTTAATTAATCATTATACTCCAAATATTTGGACAAAGTGGACCAAAATCAAAATTACAGCTATCTGGATCTACCCTGTTTGCTGAATGACCAGTTTATAAAGATTCATTAAGTAAGGTAATTAGCACACTCTATACATATAAAAGTAAACATTGTAGATCACAAGGAGGAGATTCCTTATATTTATTTCAAACAGGGTAGACCCAAATAAAATCTAAAGCTATATGATCTAGTTCAACCATGTTAGCTTTGTGACAGGTAATATAGATCCAATAGCTATGGATGATGTAATATTAGCCATATTATTTATAAATCATTATAATATTACCCCAATTAACTTAAACACAAACTTTTTCCATTTTCTAATTCCTTAACTTTCTTAAATTTCAAACAGAGTAGACCAAAATCAAAATACTGAGCAATCTGATCTGGATCTACCTTGTTTGCTCAATGACAAGCTTATAAAGATTCGTTAAGTAAGGTAATTAGAACACTCCTTTTAAAAGTACACTTAACATAAGAAAAAATGATTAATAAACACGATTTAGCACTGCTGGCAGCAGACGCCTAATTTGCTTTAAAATCAATTTCCCAACCCTTCTCTTCTTATATAATCGGCTTCACGCGCGTTTGCAAATAGAGTAGATCCAGATCGGACAGTTCCTGTAAGAGCTGTCTGATCAGGTTCTGCTCTGTTTGCTTGCGAAAGTTTGTTGATCTAATCCTAATTGATCTGTCAGAGCTAATGATCGATCTATTTGAAAAGTTAACATTGTGAAAAAAGCCTTTAGATCTTCTTCATGAATATTCTTGTAAGAAATAATGATTTAATTGGAGAGTTAATGATATGTGAGCACATGCTATGGCAGTAATTGTATAACCAGACCTACCGGTATATTATTTCTTAAGCAAATCGACAAGAACCTGATCAGAAACTCTCTGATCTTGATCTACTCTGTTTGTAAATTTGTTTCAATACGTTTGATCTGGGTCTACTATGTTTGCATTGGCATAAACAGGCACATGGAATGAAGGGTTTATATTCGTGAAGTGATTTACTGACACATATTTTTTCATAAGGGAAATAGTTTATCATAAATATGATCCTTTTGCAATTTTTGAACATGGACAATTTTGACCATAAATCCATAGGAAAAAAGTCATTCTGGATTACTGTAATTTACGGAATTGTTCATTGGATGCGTTTTATAATTATAGTTTTACTGATTATTACCTACATTTTGCCCAAAACTAACTTTGAGGCACCATGACCGCAATGATTGATTCTTTTGACAAGTTACCACAGCTACATAAAGGAATGCAACAATACGTAATATACAGGAAGCGGGTTTTATGGCCTTGCAATAATCATTGTCCCCTGTTCGGTATTTGACAACAGGCCACTATGATAACTGACATCTGGAGACTGACCCTGCATGGGGCATTTCGTGTGTAATATGGCTTAGTACAATATGGCCTAAGGCCATTTAACACATTCATTCATACATGCATAGAGAAATTCTACTGGCTATGTTTACTGTTGTTTCCATATACATGTAATACAAACCATAATTAAATTGCACATACGAGTATACTGTAAAATTATGATAAAGAAAAATGTAGTAACAGTTTTAATGTGTTGACAACATTTTTTTATAGACATTTTTATTTGTAGTGGGTCCAGTCATTTAAACATAATTCACAAGCTTCAGAAATATGAATATATTAAAAAAAATTAGTCATTCTTCAAGACTGACAACCATTTATTATCAAGATCCACCTTTTCTCATTTTCCCAACAAAATACATATTTTGGTAGTTCAACCTTTACTCGATTTCCCGAAAGTAATGCATCATTTTTGGTATTGCAAATATTAAAGTAAAATAAATAAATAAATCATTTTCTATTTTTCTGCATTTTGGTGGAATTTCTTTGTTTTTCTAAAGTACGTACATTTATACATAGTACTATGTTACTTAACGAGAACGTCCCATTTCATCTGAACCCACTTTGCCTAAATATGAAATCCATCTAAAGTTGTCTGGTTCTGTCTAAAAGTTGTTTGGACCCAACTCATGGGCGGGACCCAAATGGTCCCTCTGATCTGAATCTACACTATTTGCTAATGGTCTTGGTTCTAACCTCATCCTCTTTTTAAATAATAGTTTATGAATAGTGTTAATTCACTGACAGGTAAAGTAAGTTTTAACCATTCGCTTGCTATTCACGTCAATATACCTGTAAATAGTGAAAACCTGCAGGAGTTGTCTCGAATCACCGCTGTCTCATCAGGGTCTGCACTATTCACAAGTTGATTTACAGCAGTGATTGCACAGTCAAATACGTGTACACAGCGAAACTATATGTAATTATACAACAGGGCATGGGTAAAATTCAAGAGAAGGTTTAAGATTAACAAATTAAAAAGTATGTGTTTAATTTTAAGTATCGTTGTATTCCACACCTAAAATAAACATCACACCCCATAAATAGTTTCCCCTACTCGATAAACTAAGTGTCACTTTCTATGGCTAATCCATGGACGTAATGTCTGGAAAAGTGTGAAAATAATTTGGGTATTTATAGAAACTTAGTAGTCGGATTTGATCTAATTTTGTAAGCAAACAGAACAGACCCTAATTAAACGGTTCCTGTAGGCTCTGATCTGAATCTACTCTGTTTGCAGAGGCGTTAATTTAAAGGAAAAGGTTAAGTTTCTGTGTACATTCCTCCCTCTCAATGGGATCCCTGACAGGCGAGCATCACAAGTGACGTCACGCAAGGGAGATAATCATGTATCGATTTTCAAAATACACGGTTCTCGGTACAATAAAAACTCGATTTAAATCAAAACTAGATAAACACGGTAAGAATTTTCTAAAGCTTAGTGTTTAACTAACTGTACACTATCAGAATTTGACGAAACCCCGATCTGTTTACTTGACCTTTAAATGATAAGACTCAGATCAGATTTCTTAAATAAAAGCTGTTTGACCAGGAGTCTGCTCTGTTTGCTTATCCCTTTACCATATATAAACAATGTCCATGCCTTTGCAAACAGAGTAGACCAAGATCTGAAGGTGCCTATTGGAGTCGTATGATCGGGATCAGCTCTGTTTACTTGTGAAATTATATAAGATCTGACTCTACATTTTCTACAAGTACCAAGAAAAGTCATGGACCGCGTACATACACCATTATAAAAATCAACTTATAAATAGCATGATGTCATCTTTTCCGACATAAATATTAAACAGGGAAATGGTTGAAACCCACCGACAACCAAACTTTTTCCAGTGGCATTTTTCCGTACACCGCATTAAGCAGTCACTTGCCTTTGAAAATGATACACTAACACTAATTCGATGTTTTTACGCGGAAACAAAATTTAGTCGATTTTTATTTTAAAAGAAGACAGAAGGAAACCCGGTAAGAAAACAAAAAAACATTTTTAAAAGCAAATTCTTTCAGCATAATAAATGTAGGTAACTTGGACATTCTCTATAGGACCCTGAAAGTTTAAAAAGATTAAAAAAAATGCAGATCAACCCTTAGCCCGCCGAGCGTGGCTTCCTTAATATTTACAAACAGTTTGTATACTGAACAGATGATGAGTTCCCCAGAGTGTTACTAGGGTCAAATATGTCTGACTCTCATTTTTCTGTTTGTTTTCAACGAACTAAAGCAATGCTTATTTCATTTATTTTGCAGACTACATTTTTTAAGCGGACGATAATTCAGTATAATGGGGGTCAAATGTTTTGGTCATACATTAAAACAATGATCGCTTTGCGTGCTCTACAATGTACGGAAACTACCTTGGTGTTTCAGCGCAGGGGGGTCATTGATTTATGGTCATCATTGTGTTAATTATTTGGTCATCAATAAAGTTCCGACAACTTTAAAGAAAGACTATCGGGTATTTCCGCTCTTTTGCTACTATCAAGATGTCACAGCTCATTGGTTCAGTATCTTTAAGACCCACCCATTGAAAAGACATAATCCAATCAACTGTCACCTATAGGCGTGTCAATCACCAATAATTGATATTGCTCTTCATAATTGATGAGCGGCCATCTATATTTCCCACAATATTAAATATAGAATGAATGGGTATTATGTATTCAAAATTTCTTCATATTGTACTTTAACCCTTTCCCTCATATGAACGTGTTTTCACGCAATTGCAAACAGAGAAGGGCCTTCTCTGACCTCTTAGAGGAGCCGTCTGATCAGGGTCTACTCTGTTTGCTAATAGAATTTGATAGATATATTTCTTTGCTTTGTTAAATAGCTGCAATGTCCCCCTTCCATATTTCATTTATAACTATTTTTGTCCATGAATATTCAGTAAGTATTGAAATTTTGAATAAACATAGTACAGGGAAATGTTAAATAAAACAACCTCTATAAGCTTGAAATAATAATTGATGTCGGTAAGGGTTTGACGTTAGGTTTAAAACCAGTCAATGTTATTTTACATGTAAGTATTATTTTAAGAAATTGTTAATACAAGATATCCATCCATGCTATCAGATCGGACAAGGCCTTATAGACCAGTTATATTGAATTTGTCTGTTGTTGTCATGGAGACATAGCATGCTACGAGCACCTGTGAATCAATACAGGGGCACTGTATTAAAATGAAATATTTATCATGTTTTAGACTTTGTTATTGTCTGATACATAATTAATAAGCCCATAATATATTTCCTCACCGTCCCTGTCCCTCTCTCTGTGTACAATTGTTGTTGTTTCTAAGAAGTCCTCTCCCCCAAATAAACATTTACAATGATATGCAATCACAATGCCAGAAGGGACGTCAAAATCTCTCTCTCTCTCCGTCTCTCCCTCTCTCTCCGTCTCTCTCCCCGTCTCTGTCTCTGTCTCTCTCTCTCTCTCTCTCTTCTCTCTCCATATGGTTCCTTTCGTATTTAAACCCGTTATAACGGCCACCTCGTTATACCAGCACAATGTCTGGGAACAAACACCTCAGTTGTAACAAGGGTTCACTGTAGTTAGCCAGTCTGGCATTATCTCTTTCCATACTGCTGATGACTTTGTGCAAATTGTCCAGTTTAAATCTGCATGACAAGCCCCGTCATATGATAAGGGGTATCTTCGGCTTCCACACCCAAGAAGAATTCATGACTAAGAACTGCATTTGGACATATTCAGTATTCTTCAATTCTAAATTACATGTAATTAGAATAAAGTGTTCTTTTGTGGGGATACTTTCTGTTCATATTTTACATTAATTATACAGTAAAACGTCGACAGATCGAACACTGCAATAAATATCATTATATTTATGTAAGGCAGGTGGTACCTTAATATAGAGTGCAAATCATGTAGAAAGCTCCTATATAAGCTTTCTGCATGGCTTTCAACCTGCATTAAGCAGTCACTTGTCTAAAAAGGCATCAATGCATTATTAATAAAATTTCAAAATACATGTATCGAGTTTTACTGTAGTTTTTAAAACAGATTTAGGTGCTGCGTGCCTCTCTCTCTCTCTCTCTCTCTCTCTCTCTCTCTCTCTCTCTCTCTCTCTCTCTCTCTCCCCTCTCTCTGTCCGTCTCTTCCACCTCTTACTCTCCCTCTCTGTCTGTCTGTCTGTCTGTGGCTGTCCCTATCTATCTGTCTCTCTGTGTGTCTCTCTTTCTGTCTCTGTCTCTCTGTGTGTGTGTCTCTCTCCCCCAACCTCTCTCTCTCTCTCTCCCTCTCTCTCTCTCTCTCTCTCTCTCTCTCTCTTCCCGCAGATATGAATGGATTACGTATGACTATCTATCATTTCAACTTTTATATTGGTAATGGAGTAATAATTTCCCCAGGACGAATGGCAATTTATGCTTGACAGATCCTATAAGAAACCAATGCACACCCTGATCATACAGCCTCTAAGAGCTGTTTGATCTGGGTCTGCGCTGTTTTTAAATTGCGTCAATATATGCTACTAGCATGAAAAGGGTTAATATGACTTAAATGAATAACATTACGATCGCAGCTTTGAACTCATCTGAAAGACAACGACATACCAATATTTGGCTATCTGTTATTTCAGGTGGCTCTTTTATACAGAGTAATGATTTATGCAGGCGACTGCTTTGCGCCGTTTCAAAATAAATTATAATACAATAAGCTACAATAGTTTTCATCTTAATTCTGATATCAACTTAAATCTTGTAGCTGCACTACATGGTCGGTCAAACAAGAATAGCTGTAACAGTATAGATTATTAGTGTAGATGCGGTGTATTAGTGTATTAGTGTAGATGCGTTTCGAACTTTATAATTATTTAATCAACTGTTTGCATCTCTTCGTCGAATGATACCCAGTTCAACCCTTTACTCCATAGGTACTCATTATAGTGCGTTAATCCATTCCCCCACTCAAAAATAGTTCCACTTGATACATTCATGAATATGCGCCATAAGAAATATTTCTATATCACAGTAGACGGTAGCTTAAAGCAGGCTGAGAAAAACGCAAAATGGTCCCATTCAGCCTGTTTTACTCAAACATCTGTCTTCAATACTGAACACAAACTATAGAGTAAAGTGTTAAGGTTTCAAAAAAAAGTATTTCAACAAATAATGGTTGGATACAACTCTCCACCCCTTTACCCTTTCCCTCATATAAACCTGTTTTCACGCATTTGTCAAGAGAATAGACCTAGATCAGACCGCTCCTAGAGGAACCGTCTGATCAGGGTCTACTCACTTTGCTAATAGAATTTTATAGATCTGTTTATTTGCTTTCCTAAAATGTCTACAATGCTCCACCTTCCATAATTCATTATAACTATTTTGTCCATGAATATTCAGTAGGTACATGTACATTTGTATTTAAATTTGGAACACATATAGAACAGGGAAAAGGTTAATACGCGCGTGGGGTCGAAACAAATATGACCGAGTGCTCCTGGTATCTATAATCTCTGCGCTACGCATTTTCTGAAAATCAGATTGTGAAAACAATTGCTGCTGATATTTTGTATCTATTTCTTTTTTCTCGAGCATTTACAGTCTGGTAATCGTTAAAATCTTGACTATAAATTGTAGTTTTAGCAGAAAGAAACCGCTTCAGTCTCGGGTTTTGGGTGAAGGCTATCTATATACGTATGCTATCTAATTTCATTTTGAATTCTAGATCTGACAGTATATTCAATATGCGTTTCTTCAGTTGAAAAAAAAATGCACATGTGTATTTATATATACATGTAAGCTTTTGTATATATCTTATCTAAATAATTTATACCTAAATCGATTAAACGACTGCCAGTCATAAAGGTAGTGTCCGCGGTGATGTCCCGCAATCCACGCTGATATCAGCACGGACAGCGATGGCTCGGCGGCGGTAATATCCCGTAGGGTAAATTTCGGTCCGCGGTGGACACAGAATTTGTCCGCGGTGATCCATAAAAATTGTCCGTGCTGGAAACCCGCTCTCAATTTATTTTGTCCGCGCTGGTAAAACGGAAAACAAAAAGTCCGCGGGGCCTGTACTGTACGTAGGTAAGTTCTGTGATATTTGGACCACTAGATACAGACGGAGCGAGGTAAGTTTCAACCGTCATATTGGATGAATTAAATAGCATGGTTACGTACAAAGTACTAACGTTTGTCCTTGTAATTCAGCATGTTTCGGACATATATATTCTTAATTAGAATGGCAAGAAATATTTTCCCCAAGTGTTGGTATTGAACATTAAATAAATGGCTCTCTCATTGAAAATAGGCCTGATCAGACAGCAACTAAATCAATTCAAGACGTCCACGTGAAAGTTAATGATTGTTGGCACAGTTTAACCAAGATGCAAAGCGTACTATAATTACATTTACAAAACAAACGGAAACGTCCCTGGGGACAATAGAGCGATAGAAACGGCAATATTAAGGACGTGTAAATATGGAAAAATAGTCAAACAGGGAGAGCCATATACGAAATGACACCACACCAAACACCATCAAACAAGAAACGGTATAGCCACAAGACAAACATAACAGGATGCATATCAAGACGAAAACATTAAATATTAAGCATATTAAACAACAAAGTTGACCATAGGCTGAAAGCAGGAGTACCGCAGGCTGAAAGCAGGAGTAGCAGGCTGACCATAGGCTGAAAGCAGAAGTATGTAAAGTCACTACGAAAACAACCGTTATCAAACGATTCATCCAATTTTAATGGATTAATTCTGTTGCGGGTTGGGGTGTTTTTTCGATTTGAAAGCATTGGGTCTAATTGTAACAGAATGCACCGTTTTAATATGCCATTTCGTTAGTTTGAATATTAAGTTCTCACATAACTTTCCTTATCTCCGGGTTAGAACAATATTATGATTCTTTTATCAGTAACACGTGTAAGAACACTTTAGAATAAGTATGACGTCATACTTCAAATATGACGTCAAACTGGGGAAACACCGATGTTTTCATGTCATTAAAAGGGCAAAAATAGATCTAGACATAGATCTATAGACATAGACAAATTTTATTTTCCCTCGGATACAGCAAACAATATGTACAACTTAAACCCTGTAGGGCTTTTATTCCGACAAAACAAAAGTAAATCAACAGTTAACAACAAGCTTGCAAAAATAAGACTACACATAAAAACATGCACAATTGCAGGCATTTGCTAAAAAGCGCACGAACCATGGCTTGTGGTATTTAGACAAGCATCACAGAAAAAGAAGAAGACACACATACAAATGGAAAAGTAGTAAAGTCAAGCAGGCAAAGCCACATGCAAGACGCAACCACCACCAAAACACCGATAGACAGCATGACACACACACACACACAACCACACACCCAAACGCACACGCACACACACACACGAAATGAACACAGAAAACACCAAAAGACACACAAGAACCAGGGACAAACGTTCCACAACATGAACAAACCACAAGCACAAAGACGCAAGGCAAACAAAAGGAAGGGTGACAAAGATATATACAAAGCAGGTCATAATGTTAAACTATACACATCTTGCTAAATAACATGTTGGTAAAAAAGCAATTAAAAATGATAAAGCAGTCAAAATAAAACACATTGTAAAGCAAACTAAAATACTTTCGGTTGAACAGTGCGAGCAGTCACACATGGGGCGGTCCCAGGCTTGCAACATTCTCCTGAACTTATGTACACTGTTTGGTTATGTAAGAAAAATAATCTGATGTTCGTTGTCTTTTAAGATCACATGTTCCTAAACTCACCAAGACAATGCTATTTAGCTCGCCAAAGGCTCGCTTAATAACATTTTTTAAAACTCGTTTAGGAACATGTGATCTTAAAATACAAAATCGCAACAGATCCTCTATCTCTGTGAATACGTCGCAAATAAAACTGAATCCAACTTTCAATGACGCTACTTCAAATTTTTTTGTTATAAAACCTCGTTCAGTTAGTAATGTATTGTCTCTTAATTAATATTCAGTACCACACTATGACGGTAGTGTGCATTGCCGTATAAGGAAATATCTTCATCAATATTCAAAACCTCGTTATTACTGTACGGAACCAAATGTCTAAAAAGTAGAAATAACAACATAATCAAGTGATAACCAGAACTATTAGCCGTTTCCGTGATGTTTGATGAAAAACCGCTCCGCATACAACGTCTAGAAAGCTGGGTACTCGGTATGAATGTACAAAAACGTATACCTCGTTCTGTAGCATAGACCAACCTGCGTGTGTGTGTGTGTGTGTGTGTGTGTGTGTGTGTGTGTGTGTGTGTGTGTGTGTGTGTGTGTGTGTGTGTGTGTGTGTGTGTGTGTGTGTGTGTGCTTGTGTGGGTGGTGGGGGCGTGCGTGCGTGCGTGTGTGCGTGCGTGTGCCTGTGTGTGCTTGTGTGCGTGCGAACGGGCGTGGTAGATTTAAAACCGCATAAACGGTATTGCAGTTATATAACGACCGAGTGTCTATTTGAGACAGATAAGTAGTGTGCTATCACACTGCAACAGCATGCTGTATATACACATTACAATATGGCATCCAACGACATTAAAAATTAACCCAGGCCAATCGGAAATGCTACCTAGAACTCAATGCTTTATGCTGAAAATGATTGACAGTGTCAGATAGTCTGGATCCTGGCGTGACGCCGAGTAACCAGGTGTCTACTCTGGGTCCAATTCGTTTGCAAATGCCAATCAATAGACGCTTAGCATGATAATAGTAAACTATTTTGGTTGTGTTGCGGTCGTGGTCGACGTACTTAACTGGGCTACTTATGCAACTTAGTTTCCATATGTTTCAACATAGAAATTTATCTTCAACTAGTTGTATATATATGCACGCATCTATATTGAACACAACTGAATAACATCATGTTCCAATATCCATAAATTAGAGGATGTTTCCAACTAACGATGACGTGTCTGTGCTTATTAAAATAAGTGTTTATGTAGCGAAACCTGGCGCATTTAAATAGAGACGTGCAGCTATTCTGATAACAAGTTATATTCATATTCGGTATGCAGAGACACGGAACTGCGCTCGTTCTTCTAGCATATTGTATGGTAGTGTCAGCTATGGGAGGAAAGGTATAGTCATATAGTGCATATTTTCCACGCTATTCTTTAATCCTTAGAAGATGTATTCTGCTCATATTTTCGAAAGTTTTCGGTAATCTATTACATAGTAGGCGTAATATTTTGCAATGTTTAAGATTCGATTGTGGTGTGTCAGCCTTCGTTGTTAACATCAATTTACTCGGAATATCGTCCAACATATCGGTTTTCTAAGGATTTAGCTTATTCAGATAGCTGATAGCTGTAATATTTAGTTGATTACATGTATACGAGTACCGTTGGGAAGTTGGCCGTAAGCATTATTTTAATGATATCAATATGTGTGTAAATTTGGTGTTACAGATGTATGCGTAAAATGGACAAATAGTAATTTAGGCAACTCTCAAGGCAACCTAGTATCATTCAACACCTTATGTTAACCCTTTTCCCCGTAGAGACGACCTTTTGCATCTTTACATACAGAAAAGACTCAGATCAGACAGTACCTGTTCCTTGTTAATTTCATGCCGTTTTTTCTAAATTTTCTTATCGGTGTAATTTTGTTCATACTAACCGCTTGGTCTGTATAATTATATTACTGTATATACTAGCGATATTTAGCGTATGTCTGTTTGTATACCCTTTGCCCGGTGTTGATGTAACTAATTCCATATCTGTCCTCTCTGCTATCTCGTATTGCAACAATGGATTCAAAAGTCATAATTAGAGAATTCTCTATGTAAAATACCTCTAACACCGGTCTGAAGGTATCCAAACAGACATACGGTAAATATCGCTAGCCTATAATATTGCATGTGTCGACATGCGCTAAGCAGCGCCCTTTTAATTATACATGTTACTCCTCCCGAGAAGTGACTAGCGATATTTAAATGGCTTAATGTACCATGTATGTAAGTCCGGGGAGGTATTCAACAGCCTATAATATAGCCTGTTTAAAATATCGCATATTTCGACATGGACTAAATAGCGCCATTTTAATATCGCATGTTGCTTCTCGCGAGAAGTGACTAGCTATATTTAACTGTGCTTAATATCATATGTATGTATGTCTCGGAAAGACTTCAACAGTGTCGAAAGGTCGATATTTCATTTGTCGTGATTTGGACACCGTTTATATCCACTGAAATGCAAGATAAATAGCTTAGTTTTTTTAAGTGTTGCTGACAAATGAAGATAAGAAGACACACGAGTGCAAATATAGTTGATCAACGTCGCCCCGTACTTCATTCTCAGTGTTGTTATAGCTTCTGATCCTTCGAGATCATGAATTTCAGTACTTCTTGTTTTGAAAATTGAATACCGCTTAAGCCGGTGCTAGGGGGCGTGATCAGTGTTGCACTTTCAATTACTGTTCATGAACAGACTCAATAAAACCGAGTCTGCAATTTTCTCTTTTTGTATTGCAATTTTTGCTCTCGGGGGATCACGTCCCTTCATAATTTTTGATATGCCACTTTCATAGGATATTCTAATTTTTACTAGCAGATATAATGCAGCTTTCACATATCATACTCTTATTTCTTACTTGAAAACATTCGGTAAAGTTCAAATATTATATGCTGTCAGTTATAATCAGCAGAATTCTGTCAGTTATAATCAGTAGAATTGTGTTGATTTCAGATATCATACATATTCTGAAAATGGGTGATCCTTCGAAAGCAAAAGTAGAAATACAAAAAAGAGAAAAATCCAGACTCTGTTTTATTGAGTATGTTCATGAGTAGTAATTAAAAGTGCAACATTACTCACATCCCCTAACACCGGTTTAAGCAGTATTCAATTTTCAAAACTAATAACATGAAAACTAATGATCCCGAAGGATCAGAAAATTATAACAACACTGAGAATGAGGTACGGAGCGACTTTTACGGCCGACACACTAGCACTGAACACCTGCTGTTGTGAAATACATATATTCTGAAAATGGGTGATCCTTCGAAAGCAAAAGTAGAAATGCAAAAAGAGAAAATTGCAGACTCGGTTTTATTGAGTCTGTTCATGAGTAGTAATTAAAAGTGCAACACTACTCACACCCCCTAGCACCGGCTTAAGCAGTATTCAATTTTCAAAACCAATAACATGAAAACTAATGATCCCGTAGGACCAAAAAATTCAACAAGCCTGAGAATGAAGTAAGTGCTCTTACTTTTCTAGCAAACATTTTACAGATTTCATGTTAAAGTGTTTTCTGTTTCCCATTGTCAGTACCTGGAAAGTTTATGATCACCTGTATCTAGTGTATCACAATAATTTCGACTCAGAGGGCCAGGCTTAATTGACGTGTTGGGCAATATATTTTGTTGTACAGTAATTAAGACATATTTCAGATATAATGTGCTGCACAACAGCTGAAAACCGATGATAATAACATTCCAAACTAACGTTTGTTTAAAACGTATTCGTGCACGAAATAAAGAGCAAAAAGTCATGACGCATGCTCCATTCAGAGGAGAGTACATTGTATGCTCACCATAGCGCATGAAATCCGATTTAAACGATTTTGAATAGATTTTTTATCCACGTTCTAACACCTATGAATTGGGATTAAACAAAATATTTTTGAACGTATATATGCTCGTAGCAGGTTGGGAATCAGGGTATCTGTACGCTCTGCGTGTTCATTTACTGCAGCATGTGTACTCAATGAGTAGCTAATGACAATGAAACACATTTCCCTCCTGCATCGTTTTCATATACGCTCTTAATCCTTTTCGATATGAACACGTATGTGTTAGCATTTATAATTTTCATGAATTATTAAATGGTGTTTAAAGCTGTACAGTAAAACCTCTCTATAACGGCTTTTGAATTGTGTTAATTAGTTGGTGTTTAGGGCAGCTGACTACTTAAAGCAAGGTGAAAGTAAGACAGAACGCTCCTATAGGAGCGTTCTTTTTTACTTTCATCTTGCTTTAAGCAGCCACCTGAGGTTTTACTGTAATTATATAAGGGAACTATTGGTCATGAACCATAAAAATAGTTATATGTAGGCAAACAGAACATACCCTGAGTCTACACCAGCTGTTTGATCTCGGACTACTCTATATGCAAAGGTGGGAAATGTGCCTATATTAGGTAAAAGGCGGGAAATGTGCCTATATTAGGTAAAACATTAACCCTGCTCTTGCTGAATTTTTAAAATACATTTCTCCTGCTTTACCCATGTCCTGTTGTATAATTACATATATCTTCACTGTGTACACGTATTTCGCTTTGAAATCACTGCTGTGGAGTGCACTGGTTGCACAACCAACTTGTAAATGGTGCAGACCCTGATGAGGCAGCTCCTTCAGGAGCTGTCTCATCTGGGTCTTCACTCTTTACAGGTAGTTATATTGACGTGAATAACAAGCGAAGGGTTAATCGACTAACAGACCCATATTTACATAAAGGATTAAATACACATGCAAAATACATGAACATATTGAGCAATAGCGTACTGAATTATACATGTACTTTCGTTTAGAAAGCACCGTCTCATCAGTAAATCCAGGAGAGCGCCAGCTGTTTTGAGCTTGTCTTAGTTCCGGACTAGATATTTGAAATATCGTCATTTTGTATTATATTATAGTGATATGATTGCGGTGTGAGTTCTACTTGTTAGTTTGGGATAGAAGTGGGTGTATGTGTTGCATGGAGAAATCGACGACAAAATCAACAAGAACCTTCAGTGTTATCATAGCAAAAGTCAAAGGTATTTGACAGACCATTTCACAAGATTCGGGTCAAGAGCTTGCACATAAAGGCAAGCACATTAACAAACCCCTCTTCTGCACTTGTAAGAAGACTCGATGAAGTACATTGGATAACGCAATAAATTCAATGAAAACATGCAGTGAATACTTTATCTCAAAGAAATGACTAAATAAGTATTTAAGTTTTCAAGTTTTTATTCTTGATATTTATTCCATGCATATATTAACAAAAATGTGTCACAGCAAGTGACAAATGCCCCAAAAACATAGCAATGACTGAAATGTATGTAGAACAGTGTGAACTTAATTCCCAAGATGTACTCACACGCCAAATTTAGCATTCCTACCCCGTGTAATACAGTGAAGCTCACTTATAACGAACTTGGATATATATAACGAAATACTGCTTATAACAAAATAGAATTTATTCCCCCTCTCTGATCACATATAGTAAAACGGACCTGGTATAATGAAATTTGGATATAACGAAAGAAATAAGAGGGTCCCGAGGACTTCGTTATAAGTGAGCTTCACTGTATGTAGGAAATATGCTTTGAACAATGTCAGCGGTCAAGGTCAAGGTCATAGAGACCTAACAAGGTTTTAATTTCAAAATTCCAGGTCAATGTCACACTGACCTGAAAATGATACGCGTCACACCGCAATCCTGAGATGTACTCACACACCAAATGTTGAATCCGTAGCTGGTACGGTATAGGAGCTTTTTGTAAAATCGTGGTCAAAGGTCAATGTCAAGGTCGCAGTGACATGAAAGGGTACTTGACACTCCGCCATTCCAAGATGAACTCACACATCAAGTTTGGAATATTTAGCTTGTAAGGTCTTTTGTTTGTTTGTGTTAATTAACGTCCGTTTCTGCTCACTAGAGAGAGGGGAGAGGATACAGAGAAACCCGGGCGCGATGCCATACTGTTATTATCGACTGAGTTTCTCTGGTTTTGTTAGATGCTCAGTGTATAGCACTGATACATCGTACCTCGGTTTATAGTCTCGTCCGAAGGACCTGGTACGGTATTGGAGATATGCTCCGGACAAGCTTTTTGTAAAATCGGGGTCAATGTCAAGTCAAGGTATCCGTAGTTGATATGACAAAGGAAATATTACTCCGGACAAAAGGTGCACCCCCAACACACACACACACACACACACACACTTGCGTGCACGGTGCGATAACTATATGCCACCAATGCCTAGCTTTGGGGGCATACAAAGTAGCTAAGTCAAGCAGGAAGAGCACCACACAAAAGGCAACCAAACAACAAATACAAAGACACCAGAGTATCACAAACACAATGGCGAACACACACAAACACGCACACGCACTAGACGAAAACCACAAACGCGAACAAACATGTAGGCACAAAGACACCAAACAACAAAAGAAAGGGTGACAAAGAGGATGCCGCCTTGGAACTGTCAGTGGCAAAATCAACATTGGGGATTTTAGCCGGTAACGGGCGTCCTAACCTCATACCAATTTCAAAAGTACAAAAATGAGTCATGCAGGAAACACAACATACAGAATAAACAGTCGCCCGAACAGAAACACAAGGAAACGTACATAACTATAAAAACATCAAGAGACGCACAAAGACAAAACAAACATACAATAGAGGGAAGATGGAAGTACCGCCTTGAAACGGTCAGTGACAAAAGTAGTCACTCTAGCTTAACAAATAGTGTAAATAAAGGTATCTCTGTCAGACTTTCCCACAACATAGAAGACGGTAAACACGTGACAATATGTAAAACATGGCTTGTGGCTTATTCATGTTGTGGAACGTTTGTCCCTGATTATTGTGTGTCTTTTGGTGTTTTCTGTGTTCATTTCGTGTGTGTGTGTGTGTGTGTGTGCGTTTGGGTGTGTGGTTGTGTGTGTGTGTGTGTCATGCTGTCTATCGGTGTTTTGGTGGTGGTTGCGTCTTGCATGTGGCTTTGCCTGCTTGACTTTACTACTTTTCCATTAACAACTATGAAAAATTCGTCAAATATGTACTCAATGACTTTGTTGAAGTCAAAGCTACTACAGGGAAGCCGTTAGGACATGCCAGGAAAAGGTAATACGTGGGTCTGGTAATATAATCCCGTTTCTATTTTAATAGTATACCATCATAGAGTAATAGTTACATTCGGCCTGTCATTGCGCAAGTAAAGAGGAAAGCGTAACTACCGACAGGAAAGTCATGCAGTGCGTTGCAATATAAAGGTTTTATTGCGTTTTATAAACAAATCATTAATATGGATATGACCCCGAACTTTTCAAAGTTTGCAGATAACATCACCATTAAATTCTGGGTGAGAAATGCATTGTTGCAATAACGTCCGTATGCAATTATATTTACTAATGAGAGGTAAATTCCGAACTTTCTGATATATGTAACCTTGCTTAAGAAGTTTATCAGTTATAACTAAATTATGACTGTTGAAATCTTCTAGCAAAGAACAGGCTCGGGCAAGCCGAATAATTTGAGGAATACAAACTCCATAACACATAGAACGGGGCACTTCTCCATCTCGAAAAGGATAACACTTTTAAAATTGAAATATTCCCTTTTATTGTATGTTTTGGACGAAACTCTATCATGATGGGAATCTTCAAATCTAAAAAGGAAGTCATAATGTCAGATTGATTCGCTTTGTTTAAAAACAGCTAATTTGGGTAAATAGAAAACAATCATAGTTTCAAAATATCATTAAAGATTATCCAAATTCAAAAATCGTCTAATTACCTTGAAGTTTTATTAAAAGCATTAACAGTATCGGCCTGTGTATCAGATATTAAGCTCAGCATAAAATCCCTGTCATAACAATACAAAAGCAAACCTGCAACAAGAGGGCATAATTTGTATCCATGGGTATACCAACAACTTGATGTATATGCTATCCCCGTAACGCACAAATATATTATCTAAAAGAAAGATAAGAGATCGATAAACAACAAAGCAAGCCACATTGTGTAATGTTCGACTTCTGAATTCGAAAAGAATAACCGTATAACATTACAAGCATGGAACATTTTATTTTCTCTGGCAAAGGTTTTTCTATTAATTTAATCAGTTTATCCTTTATAAGATGGTTAGGTAGAGGAGAATAGAGTGTAAAGAATTCATGAGAGCTCAGTGAAAATAATTTATACTGTTTATTGTCAATTTTTGTTAAACAATCAAGTTTTTATGCACTAAAAACCGTTTATACAGAATCTCAGTAACAGTTTACATATTCTTTGATCATGTAAAACAGGATGTCAAATGTTTAGATAATTTAGTAGTAGTGCAACAACTAGAGTTAGCAGTAAAACGCGCCTTATAAGGTTTTTTTATGTAGTTTCGGAATCCAGAACAAAGTAGAAAGTACAAAAATGAGTCATGCAGGAAACACCACATACAGAACAAACACTCGCCCGAACAGCAACACAAGGAAACAGCAAATGTACATAGGTAGAAAAAACAACAAGAGACGCACAAAGACAAAACAAACATACAATAGGAGGAAGATGGAAGTACCGCCTTGGAACGGTCAGTGACAAAAGTCACCGGGGGTTTAAACCGGTTTATGGGCGCCCAACCTCACCCTTATTCCATCCCCATCCTAAAAGACAAACAGTGTAAAGTTTATGTTGTTTTATTTTAGGACCAGACTTAAAAGTATTGCATATTTATACATGTTCCTAGGCTATATCTTTTTCAAGTGTTTGAACTATAATATAAATTAGCTCCTTCTTTGAAACATCAACATAATACAATATACAAATAATGATTGCATTATTTGATGCCTTGTCAGCAGGAGCAAGAACATAATTTGAATTAAAATTTGAAATGTTTTTCTTTAAACAGTGCAATGTAACTCTAGGTTGAGGTGGTAAAAAACTGATAATTGGATTTGTAAAAAGCAATACGCGTATCACAAATATATGCAATACATTTCTTCTAATCCGAAAGGGCATTAACATCAGCATGTTCTCGTCGACACTATTTGATGTAGAATTTTTGAATAGCTTCCGCGATATGAGTTCGACAAGTGTCAAAATCAATAAGGGAAGGTAATCTATATTTAGGTCATTTAGTAAGGAGGGTCCTGAGACGTTTATCGTTAATGATATGAAAATTACCAGTAATGATATGACAAACTGGTTTCTAGCAAAAGCTTGAAATGCTACAATCTCAAGAGGTAGGAGTATTATACTGTATTAACATCAATATTTAAGTCAGAGACAATTTTATTGTAGTTAAAAAATAACATTCCGAATAGTTTTATTATATTTATAACAGATAATCAGTGATTCAGAGTTGATGAAATATTTGGGAGTTTTACAGTTATGTGTGAGGTTGAAGGCCCCTTAACCGGTTTAAACCCCCAGTGACATTTGTCACTGACCGTTCCAAGGCGGTACTTCCAACTTCCCCATTTGTTTGCCTCTCTTTGTGTCATGTACATTTATTGTTTATCGTCGTGGTGCTGTTCGGGCGGTTGTGTGTTTGGTATGCGGTGTTTCCTGCAAGGCTAATACAGGAACTTTTGTTTCATTAACATTTCCCACTTATTTCCCAATTCAACAGGTATTTCAAACGTACATTATATTTTGAATCTTGTAATATTTACGTGGCACTAATGCTTATCATTTGTTTGTGATGAATAACTGCTTTTGTGAAGTATTAGATACCAAGGAGAGGAATTAAATAATCTCACAGCTTTCATTCCATTCCTTTTTAGAAACAATGTATATTTTTGCAGTATATAGTTTATATAGTCTCGTGACTGTTTGACATGGGCCGAGGCTGATCAAATGCTGTTATATAAAAACATGTTTACGTTTCGAAGACAGCAATTTATTGAGTATCACATGGACATTTTTCGGTATAACTTCAAGTTGACAATCTTCAGAATAATAATGGTACAAATACCACGTGTTATATTTTTGAAAATGTGCGTTTCTTGCTTTAAGGTCACTGGCAAATTCAGTTGCTACGATACTATCATCCTGTTTATTAACCCTTTCCTTCAAATAAACGCAGTAGAACAATATCAGACAGTTCCTTTACGAGCAATCTGACCAGGGTTTGCTCCGTTTGCTTTTGACATGATACAGTTTTGGTAAAAGCAAAACATTCCTTGAAAAGTTAACATAATTCGTCAGTGAGTTTTGTCACTGGCTGTTCCAAGGCGGTACTTCCATCTTCCCCCTATTGTGTGCTTGTTTCATCTTTGTGCATTTTTTTATGTTTTATAGTTATGTACATTTGCTGTTTTCATGTGTTGCTGTTCGGATGGCTGTTTGCTCTGTATGTGGTGTTTCCTGCATGACTCAACAGCAGGTGTTAAGCGATTTTGTGGCGGCTGTAAACGTCGCCCCATACTTCATTCTCAGTGTTGTTATATTTTCTGGTCCTTCAGGATAATTCGTTTTGATGTTATTAGTTTTGAAAATTGAATACTGCTTTAGCCGGGGCAAGGTGGTGTGGGTAGTGTTGCACTTTTAATTACTATATATGAACAGATTCAATAAAACCGAGTCTTTTTGCATTTATACTTTTGCTTTCAAAGGATCACCAATTTTCAGAATATAGTTGTACTATTATAATTCGCCAGCCAATACATATTCTTGATGTCATAGTTTCTTACATGACCATTGAACAGGGAAAATGCTTAACTTATAAATACATGTAAAACAGTTTGTTGTGAATGTAGACTATTGTATCCTCTGTATTCATTTTACCTTAAACTCTTTTGACAAATGAAATTTTTAGGGAATGAAATGATACACCCAGTAACATATTGATATTTTAGTTTCTGTTCAAACTAGTTGTTTAAAACTTACTCATTAAAGTGCAAATTCTGAAAGATTGACTGTAAATTGCAGCCGATGTAAAACGGCGTGTATCATATTGATTATAATTATTCAGTATCTGGTCTGGATCAAACCTGTTTACAAAGTTATATTTCAATTCAGTTACCAGCAGTTAAGCATCGTGTAAAGTGTTTATAATATGTGTAAATAGCTGTATTAATAAAAGATGCTTTACTCAAAAGATGTTGCTGTTTATATCTTTGCCAACACAGTAACTCATATCAGGTGGCTCCTGTTAATATTCATGCATACATTAATTATTCTATGAATGGAGTAAGGGGGTAAGTTATACATGTTTGTCCAGTTATTGATGTTCATGCTATTCCAGTTTACTGTCCTTGCCTATGACAATACTGTCCTTGCCTATGACAACAGGTTACAGATCGTGCAGAAGGAGAACCAGGCTTCAGTAACAATCAATACCTGCATACCAGTCAATTACCCTCATTTGAAAACACACCATATGTTTTCTCTGTTCCAATAACACAATCTCCAAACACAACGGTTGCCAATGTTAAAGCACATGACTATTATCTTCAGGTTAGTGGCATCTTCACACCGAAAGCAATATGATTCCAATCATGATTTATCTACAATTCACGATGCTTCTGCCTTTTTGACAAATGAAACATTTACTTGATAGATAAAAATATACGTAGTAGAGGCAGATTAGCCCCTCGCTTGCTATTCGCGTCAATATACCTACTTGTAAATAGTGAAGACCCAGATGAGACAGCTCCTGCAGGAGCTGTCTCATCAGGGTCTGCACTATTTACAAGTTGATTGTGCAACCTGTGCACTCCATAACAGTGATTGCACAGCGAAATACTTGTACACAGTGAAGATATATATAATTATACAACAGGGCATGGGTAAAGAAGGAGAAATGTATTTTAAAATTCAGCAAGCGAAGGGTTAAGACAACTCATTTCTAATCAGGATGTACTATTTGTTCTAGCGTTTATATTCTACACTCTCTGAAACGACCAAATGGTCATTATTCATGCTATTCATGATTTCATAATGTTCCTGCACTCGTCATTTCTCGCACAATAGTCATCAGGTTAAACAACCACTCCCATGTTGAACATTTAGGCATGAATGGATCAATTCAAGAATATTCATTTTTATAAGGTAAACATTAAAAGGGAAGTGTCGGCTTAGACGAATACTGAATGATGGGATCTATCTAATTTCATGGCAAACAGAGCAGACCCTGATCGGACGGCATCTGCAGGAGTTTCTGATCAGGGTCTTTTCGGTTAGCAAAGGCATGAAAAGGTGTTTATATGAAGGAAAGAGGTCAAACAAGTTGGTCCATGAACCATATTGTGTTTTCTTGTGGTGAAATTCGGGCAGCTTTTGTTTTGTATGTGTTATCTGCATATGTTATCTGCATAACTCATATTTGTGCTTTTATGCTTTTGTTGAATAGAAATGAAAAGAATCTGAAAGTTTTTTGCTCGGCCATATTTCAGATTATCGCGTGCTTCCTCTGTAAACCCTTAATGCTTCAATGTGCATTTTAACACATTTGCAAACGGAGTAGACACAGATCAGACGGCTCCTGTACTATCCATCTGATCAGGGTCTGTTATATTTTCTTATTGAATAATATAGGTCAGGTTCCAGTTTCTGCCATTGCCAAAAATGTATATGTCCATGTGCCATTCTAATATATAGTTGGTATCCATTATATCTTACATGGATATTCATTTTATCACCTGCCTTGTCAGTGTTGCAATTTGGTGACACTTGACAAGATTTTGTACCCAGCTACACTCATCTAAATTCATATAACCTATGTTATGCCTTTTAATGCCTTTCCAACAGTAGAGCCAGGTCAGATAACTCCTGTAGGAGCCATCTGATCAGAACATGCTGCTTATTGAATAATATTGGTCTGAGTCTGTAGTTTCTGCCAAGGCCAAAGTTGTCTGTGTTCAAGAGCCACTATAAAATCAAAGCGTTGCAGACGCTGTAGTATTCTCTGCATGGGATCAATGTGTCGAAATTCAAATTTCTGATATCGCCTAAGTGCACATTGGCATGTATATATATAAGGGAAATAATGAACACTTTTTCGAGTTGGTAATTAAATTGCAGCTGACACTTCAGCCGTTTCCCACAATGTTTATTATCCACCTGAACACTCACAGTTCATGATTGTGATTACCCCATCGCTTGCATAAGGACATCCATCACTTTTTATTCATTGAGTAACTGCCTCTTGGAACATTCATATTATCGTCACGTGATTTCGTCACGTGACTGATATTTGTAAATTCGTGCGCCCTTACATCCTGATATATTTTGTAAATTTTGTTGCACAAGCTAAATCAAAGCTAATGTTACAAAGCAGTTTCATGTCAGTAATGGTATATAAAATTCGCTTTTTAATCTATTAAATGCTCCTTTTCAGCAGATGTATTCAAAGAGGTTGGATCTAAAATTAGTCTAGGAGCACATGGGTTAATAAATTTAAAGTAATAGATCTGATTTTACACTATTTTCGAAAGTCACAAATTCCTTTGTTAATGATGTCTTAAAGTATTTGGCTCATTGATATCCATGTAATAATTTCTTACATGAATATTAATCAGAGAAAAAGAGAGATTAACTCTTTTGCATGCTTGTGGTAGATTCTTCTGCTGTCCATGGCGTACGCAAACAATTTGGATCCAGATCAGGTCCCACAAAACGTCGGCCAGATAAGAGGTACAAACTGTTTCTCACTCAGGCTCAACTAAGCAAATTAAAAATCGGAAAAAATGGATCAGATGACAACATCACTTAGCATGTATATAGTTAACGGGTTAATTCATTTTATCTCTTTCCAGGGTGAAATAAGATACACACTGAATCAGGGTTGGCAAAATGCCGGCATTTATGAGTATTTACCGTGCCGGCGGTAAATACCGGTAAATACCGGGATTTACTGGCGTTTACTGGCACTTACTGGCATTTACTGGTATTTTGAATTGTCCAGGGTTTAAACCATCCTAATGTACTTTATTAGTTCTCTAATCATATATACAAGTTTTGCCTTATGTATTTGCAGTGTAAACAACCCAAAAAATAAAATAAAATGTGTAATTAGGGCCCTGCTTGGAAATGCAGGAACCCTATAGGAATCACAAATTCTGTCCATCCGTTAGCACTTTTGATGTGACATGATAACTCAAACAGTACTTCACATATTGGTTTCATATTAAGGCATATGCTTAGTATCATCAGAGGAAGACGCCTATAGTTTTTGGGTTGAATCTGATCACTATGTCTAGAGTTATCTGCCCTTGATTACAGGGCTCTCTCTCTCTGTGACTGAGTCAGTTTTCTAGTTTAAGCTGAATTTTGAATGAACCAAGTTTCATGAAAATCAAAAGACTGGCAGTCAGTTGTAGAAAACTGAGTAACAGATAAGAGAAACAATACTGGCCACCTAACCCACTGCAAATTACTATCAGATCAGCTCTCAAAACAACAGTTTTGACACCTCTACTGGCCACTATGGTAATTGTTGTAAAAACATACACACTTTTCATTTAAGAGATACACACAATGAACTATGAAGTGTCAAACACAATATAGACAATTTGGAGGGGGCAATGATTCAGATTAAACCAATCAAACTGCAGTATCAGACAAAGGAGTTGGTCTGTTGTACTGATGATTTTAACACATTATACCAGCAGAATCATGCCATTATTTAAAATTTAGAGCTATACAGGACTTTTCTGTAAACCAGATGAAACTCCTAGATAAGATGTATAAGCCATCTGATGAGTACCCTTGGCAGGCATGAAACAGTTTAAACCCTCAGTAAAATGATGGTTAGAAATCAATAAATAAACATATCAATATTCCACTAACCAGCAATTTATAACAGCCTTTATAAAAACAATAATCTTCAAAGAAATAATATATATTCCACCTTTTCTGGAGTATTTGCCAGTAAATGCCAGTATTGGCCATTTTGGGAGTATTTACCGGACCGGTAAATACCGGTATTTACCAGTGGTATTTACCGCCCCCGGTATTTACCGCCCAACCCTGCACTGAATGGTGGTTTTCCTGGTAGTCAATTGTTCCGCCTGGACGAGGTCACAGGTGCCATAATTTGGAGAGGAGATTTTTTACTCAAACATGTATTCGAATATTTCCCAGTAAGTCCTGACAAATGAATCTTTTTTAACCAAGTCAATGGGAAACACTTATTCAGATACTGCAAACGGTGTAAATCAATATTAGCTGGCAGTTTGTAAAATCTGAGGCTTTGCTTAATAATCTTTGTATTTAGTGAGTCAAGTATAATTTCATTCACTGACACATGCAGTGTAGATTTTTATCAGAACATTTCAGGTAATCTCGGTGAGCAGTAAATGAAATTATTAAAAGGCTTTTTACAGCAATGTGTATATTATAGTCACAGTACGGCA